>CM076974.1:42618834-42663498 GCA_039105355.1 Benthosema pterotum
TTTTCCTACATTTGAATGTATGATATGCATATTAGCGCTGTTTTTGTCGACTGAGACTAATAAGACTAAAGTCTAAGTCGTTTTTTTTGTTATTTAATCAACTAAGACTAACACAAAACAGAATTTTGGCTAAGTGGGAAATGCAAGTCAAGCAGGCTCTGGTCAGACTGATTTGCGAAGTGACATTTCAGATGTGCAGAACACAGTGAATCAGGCTGGAACTGCAGGCTAGCCAACCAGCACATTAGGGGCAATTTGAGGTTCAGTGTCTTGCGCAAGGAGGTATAGGATTTGAACATCATCGCTCTACCTCCTGAGTCACAGTCAGTGCAAGCTGTGAATGCAGGCTGCAGCAGTTCAGGTGCAAATCTCTGAAATCAGCAAAGACACAGCTACAGTTAACATGGAGAATCCGGGAATCCCGGCGGAGACTAGATCGGATCTAGACCGTCAGGAGCACCGGTCTCATCGGAGTGAGGAACTAGTCTAGCATCATCTGTTCTACAGAGAATCTTTTAATTTGCCTCTTGGAAATGTAGGTTCCACGGTCGGCACAGAGATCCCAGACTAATAATACCTTCGCAAGTGAGAGTCTGAGAACATTTTTTGATATTTGACAAGTTGGGGGACGGAACGCAGACAAAAACAACAACAAAAAAAAGTAATTTAACAGTCCAGATTGCTTCGCTCAGCTCAAATGTTGATACATTGGCTCTGGTCTGAACACGCGGGAGCTCCGAGCTGATTTATGGCGAGGCGCCGGGACAGTGATGGGTTGCCGGGCAGACCTCAGTCGCTCCGTGTCAAGCCCCTCTTTGCCGTGTTGCTTTTAAACTGTTGTTTTTTTAGAGTCCCACGCCACTGACCTTACCACCCAATATCTAATCTGTTCTGAAAACACTCTATCTCGAAAAAAATAAAAAAGTTGATTTATGTTTGTCTCTGACGCCTGGCCGTAGCCAATCGAAATGAGTCGGTCTAGTCGTTGCTGTGCGCGCGCGTGTGTGTGTGTGCGCGTCCGTGCGCGCATGTGTGTGTGTGTGTGTGTGTGTGTGTGTGTGTGTGTGTGTGTGCGCGCGCGCGCGCGCGTGCGCACTATACTTATGATGGCCAAAAGTCCCCACAAGTATAGTACATTAGGACAAAATCGATATCTATGTGTCCACACAGTATAAATGAGAACGTCTTTTTCCCCTTTCGTGGTTTTTAGGTGATGACGGCGCATGGATTAAGACAGATCTCTGGACCGGTAAGCTTGTGATCAAACTAACCAATTGAATCTTATGTTGCTTTTGTGAACCTATACGGTATAATGTTGTTATAGATCATGGGTGTCAAACTCTGTCCCGCGGGCCAAATTTGACCCGCCATGTAATTTAATTTGGCCCTTGAGACATTATCAAATTAAGGGGAAGACCACCCATTTTCAACATTTTATGTCATTAATATATCTTAGAGATGTTCTTAAAAATGGAGGTCTGAAAAAATCATTAACATGGTAAAATACATCTGATGACATCACCAAGATGTACTTCACCATATTAATGATTTTTCTTTCAGACCCATTTTTCCTGAGAGGGTACAAATGGAACCAAATGGACCCGCTAGGGTCCATTTGGTTCACATTTGGACCCTCTGAGGAAAAAAAAAAAATCCCCTTTAAAAGGTTAGTTCGTTCAAACTTTTTAATTTTTTGGCCCACTATGTATCTGAGATGAACATTTTGCCAAAGTAGACAAGCATTTGTGGACCCTACAAGCTCACACAGTGTCACCTTGCGGAGCGTTGCATGGTGAGCTTGTACGGATAGAGCTACTATTTTCAGCAAAGGGCTTTAATTTATAGGGGGAGACAAGGAGGGCTAAGTATACACTTTACACTTGAGGTATTTAGCAGGTATTAGCCCAAAGCAGTTTTATTTACATAGCACATTTCATACACAGGCAAATTAAAAGGGCTTAACAAAATACAAACGTACAGTGCACATTAAATATCAATACAGACACAGTTCAATTAAGACAAAGGAGCATATACATTAAATACTATATGCAGTAACACTAATATATAATTTATTTATTTCTACCTGCCAAAAAGAGATTTCAACCTTAGTTACTTTGTACTACTATGATTTGTAAAAATAATAATAAGGGTAATAATAATAAAAAATAATAATGAAAAAAAACAATTAAAAGATTTTATAATTCAAAATTTACATTTTGGTTGCAGGCATCTTACTTGATTTTATCAGGATTAAAGATTATTGGTCAAAAATCATAAAAACTCACCATTCCAGAGATTTTTTTATTGTGTTAATTCCAGCCTTTGTGGGGGGTATTTATATGCAAATATGATGATATCATGATCATGTTGTATTATGTGAAAAAATAAAATCAAAATTTAAAAAAGCAATAAAAAAGAGAATAAAGGGTGGGGTGGCCAATCAGGACACAGTATTCAAACATGTTTGTGTACAGTGTCCTGATTGGCCACCCAGTTCTCTGGAGCAGGAAATTGGGGTACAATTGAGCTACAGTATTCCAGAAGTATCTGCTGACAGGCAGCAGTTCATTTGGTCTGATTTTGCTTTAGCCAGTCTATGGGTTTAAAGGGGATCAACTCCACCCATTTTCAACATTTTTATATGTCATTAATATACCTTTAGAGATGTTGTGTGGACATTAGAGATGGCCGATATTGACTTTTTTACCGATATCCGATATCCCGATATTATCCAACTACTAATTCCCGATACCGATATCAACCGATACCGATATATGCGACCTCCAGTGGTGGAAAAATAACAGAAACTATTACTATACAAATATTTAATATAAATAAACATTTAGTATAAATACGAATTCATGTTATAGCCTAGAAATACTCCATACAACTATAAATTCAACATGTAGCCTACTTCAGTAAAGTACAAAAGTAATGGTATAAACATGACCGTAGCACTGAGTCTACATCTCTGTAAATAGTCATAATTTCCAGTTTGTAAATACCGATACCGATATTTTCCGATATGAAATTTGAAAGCTTTTATCGGCCGATAATATCGGAGGGCCGATAATATCTGCCATCTCTAGTGGACATGATAAAAAAGTTCCCCCAATTCTGTATTTTCTAAAAATGAAGGTCTGAAAAAATCATTAACATGGTGAAATACATCTGATGACATCATCAAGATGTATTTCACCATGTTAATGAATTTTCTTTCAGACCCCTTTTTCCTGAGAGGGTACAAATGGAACCGAATGGACCCGCTAGGGTCCATTTGGTTCACATTTGTATTCTCTCAAGAAAATATTGAAAATGGGTGGAATTCCCCTTTAAGTTGTGTTTTCTTTTCTGTATAGGAAGATGACTATAAGGAGAAAGGCCAAAAGGGAGACCAGGTAACATCATACATTTCGTTATTGATTCTCCAACATAACATTTCACACAGGGGAAATGGCAAAGTACCGCTTATAAACCAACATGTGGCGCTAGCGTTTAATTAGGTGGGATGAGAATGTATGGACGGCACCTGCTATTGAAAAGTGGATTTAGCTATTCTATTTCCATAGGATACATATTGTCTCTGTCGAAAAACATTAGGTCATCTATTGAAAAGTTCAATCACACTAGAACATTTTAAAACAATTCTAAACAACATAGGATTTTAGCGCACAAATAGTTTGATTGTACACCTCAATGCAGCCAGATAACGTCAATTTTTCTGAACAAATGTGATTTATCCCATATAGCAAAGCAACTTTTGACCACATTGTCACGTGGAACTATTTCAGCTATTGGCATGGTGATACTATACTGGACACAAAAAATAGGTCCTTGGTGTTACATGATATTCTTAGTTCCCCATCTATTTGTGAGCTATTTGACTGAAATGTCATTGCTATATCCCCCTCAACAACAGGGATTCGCTGTGAGAGCTTCCCATGTGTGTGTACACTACATTGATGTGTGTGTGTGCGTAGGAGTACAGTACAGTACATTGATGTGTGTGTACAGTACGCTGATAGATGGCATTGTTGTGTGTGTGTGTACCTTCTGCAGGGTGAAAGAGGAGCTCAAGGACCTCCAGGAGTCAAGGTAACCTCTTAGCTTTTGGAAGTCGCGTAGCGGAGTATATTTGACAGATGATGGATGCCGTTACAGCCTGATGCTTAGGCCACGCACACAGACACATGCACACATGCACACACACATACATGCACGCACAAACTGAGTGAATAAGGTTTCTGGGACGGCTAGCTAACACTATTTGCGTACTTCATAGACAGTGGTCGAAAAAAAGTATTTTAATTTACTACTATACTACTATTATTATTATTTTTTACTTCCATCAAGTATCTGTACTGAATTGTAGAAATAGAGGGTATGTGCATGCATAAACTAAGTGTCAAAGTGAGCTTAAAGGCATAATTCAGATTTTTCTTTTAGGTTAAGCTGTATAAAATACTTGCCATTAATATTGTGGTTGCAACTGTGTTAATTGATGTCCAGTGGTGGGAGTTGTGCTCTAACTAACTTTTGTAGTGTTGACCCATTTCTAAAAATTAGCACATACATATGTTCATCTTTGACCTCTAGGCCCCAAAAAGTAGTACCACGTGATAGAGAGGTCAAAAGAGAGGTAAACAATGAACAAAGCTGTAGAAATAATTCAACAATACAAATGACGTTAGTTTTGTGGATTTATGTACTTTTACTGCATGGCCCCAATGACCTCCACAAATACTACTTCATATTCACCCAAACCAGAGCAGAACTCCCACCATGGGACTCTGGACAAATACAGTTGACACCACTATATTGATGGCAATTATTCCATGGCTTGAATGAATGCTCCAATCATAAGGCAGTGTTCTGGTCACGTGAGCGGTCACATATGTCACAACAACGGACCGCTCCACTCAACAACAGACCTCCTATAGCCAGGACGAAAGTAGCCTACACAACTGTGGATAAATAAAAGCAGCCTTGTTATGTACAATTTCTGTAGATTATTAGTTATGTATTAATGTATTAAGCCATGTATTAAGCGGGATAACACTCTTTGAACCGGCGATTTGTTTCCTAATAACTGTTATTATAAGGAAATGACACACCGGTTCGTTGGCTGTTGTTCCTTATGCATTTCATACAACTTAAGCCCCAAAAAATCTGAACTATCCCCTTAAAGGGGAACTGCACCCATTTTCAACATTTCAATATGTCATTAATATACCTTAGAGATATTGTGTGTTGATGAAAAAAAGTTTCCCCAATTCTGTATTTCCTAAAAATGGAGGTCTGAAAAAATCATCAACATGGTGAAATACATCTGATGACATCATCAAGATGTATTTCACCATGTTAATGATTTTTCTTTCCGACCCCTTTTTCCTGAGAGTGTACAAATGGAACCAAATGGACCCGCTAGGGTCCATTTGGTTCACATTTGTATCCTCTCAGGAAAATCTTGAAAATGGGTGGAATTCCCCTTTAAGTGCTGTGCCGATAACCGTGACTCAGCCTTCAGTCTGATTTCAGTTTTTATAGCAGCCCAAAAGGGCCCAAAAGAATGCTAGCTACTGTATGTGATAATAGCATTTAATAGACAGCTTTGTCGCATGCTCGATTCTGATGGATCCGTCACAGTTCTCTGTTGCTTTGCCTCTGTTTACGTCGCTACAGAAGCTCAAAGCTGCACGCCTCCTGAAACCGTTTTGAATCGATAGCGTGCGCACAGGCACATCGATTTTTGTTTTGTAAGTAGCTGTGTCATAAGCCGACGTGGTTATAATTGGAAAATAGATCCCGACAGGGCGGATCATGCAACACACTTATTTCCACCCCTCAACCTCCAGTAATGGTCCGCTCATTGTGTTATGCCTTACATATTACGGTACACGTCCTTTGTTGTGCGTACGCGTGGCGCTGCTTGGAATACACAGTGTCTCGATGTCATTATAGATAATCAGAGCCTAAAGCATGAAGATAACTCCGGTTAATGGACTATCCTGTTCTCTCCATACTTGTCTCTGTAGGTGATCATATAGTAATAAAGGACATTATGATGCTTGTTAATCCCCGTGGGGATCGTTTCAAATTCAACTTTACACACGCACGCACGCACACGCACGCACACACGCACGCACACACACACACACACACACACACACACACACGCCCACACACACACAAACAAACAAGCCCACATGTTCAGGCGCACGCTCACACATGGGGCTGCCACGAGGGGCGGATCTAACATTTCCCAATTGGGGGGGCAGGAGAAAACGGTATGGGGCGACTTCATCGCCCGTGGCGCGAAGCGACTAATTAAAAGTCCTGTAACCATTTTCAGTTACAGGACTTTTAATTAGTTAAGTAAAGCATCAATAAAAAACATAAGTTGCTGTTGAAGTTGCAACATGCATAAAGCTAAAGGTCTGACTCAGAGAGTTTTCTGTTTTCTATGATGAAATGCTGTTGGTTTAGTGGTGCCACAACTGTAGTTAGTTAGTAGCAGTAGTAGTGTTTCAGATCATTTTAAATATAAGCAACTTAATTTGAAATATCATGGGTTGTTTTGCATGCCCCCCCCCCCATGCCTAGATCCGCCCCTGGCTGACAAAACAAACATACTGAACCCTGGGCCGTCATCTGACCACAGCACAAAGAAACAAACCCTCACAGGGTGACGTAACAGTTGCCTGCAGTTGCCTGCTATGCTCCAATCACACATAAGCATAACAGGTAATGGACAAACCTCTCCACCAATAGCTCTCCTGTACGAGAAAACATTGTTTTAAAAAATACATTTCACACACACATTTTTCTACAGCATAGGGGATGCTTAAGTTGTTGATGGATTTGGAAGGCTTTTGAAGGTCTGGTTCCAAAAATGAACCAGTGTTTATATTTGGGACAATACGGGTACATAAATTACACGTAATGACTCCACCAGGCCAAAAGCATGGCGAGAGAGTATGTTTTTTCTGTTCGTCCGTCCATCCGTCCAGTACCAGCTAATCTCCGGCATCATTAATCCGGTCGATGCCAAAATTTTGCACACAGATTCCAACCACAGTCTGTGGTTACGGCTGAGCTGTGATGTTACGTCCTGCTTTTTTGAATGGGTTTCAATTGGAACTTGCAGGAAAAGCCTGCCACTGCCAAAAATGCAGACGCTACCAAGCCGGAAGTGTCATTGACACCCATGAGATAAGATAAGAACACTGTATTTCTGAACTGAGCTGAAAGGTCGATGTCTATTATTATTTTGGGGTCTATTATTATTTTGGGGGTCTGTAGTGATACGCTCTCATAGGCTGTATTTTGGCAAACTTTGAGCAGAAATGGAGTCGGGTCGATGTGGACGCCAGCTAAACATGTGAGTAACACAGAAAATAATACTGAAAAAAAGATTAACTACGTGAATAATACTGAAAAAAAGATGAAATCCGTGAAGTCACGCTATTGGCATAGGTGGGCCGGTTTTATTTAGAATAAATACTGGTTAAATTTTGGAACCAGGCCTTCAAAATCTCTTCCAAACAAGGCCTGCCATATGCCATATGCATTTTTTAAATGTTTTATCACGTAGGCAAACTTGTTATGATAATTTGTCTAACCCATGTTATACTTAGCTGACTCTAACCACGTTTGACCAGTTCACAGAGCATTTTTTGAGCTTAACCATAAGTCAATTAGGTCAAATGACCACCAAACATGATGCAAATGTAACCAACCAATTCATGATGATTAGGTCACTCAATTCACACGGGTTGATTTTTTGTGGCTTGGCTTTAATCTTTGTATTTTGAGGGGCGCCAACGCCTCCGATAGTTAAACCAACCAATGTAGGATGATGTATAATAAGAGCTCCTCTCACCTCACATTGGTCTCACTTTTTTGATTTCTTCTTTTTTGGGGGCTTGCCTTTTTTATTTTTGTGTTTCTTTTGTATTTTTGTGGAATCACAATCGGCTGATGGTAAAGCTGGAGAGGGATTGGGTGACGACATCGAACTCGTGGCACACCGCCTGTCTGGATCACTGGCCAAAGCGTCCACTGTGACTCCACTGTGAATCCTCACCAGCCGTTCTTGAAGATCTGCAAGATTAGAAGTTGGAGTGGGGAGTGAGGAGCTGTTGGTAGACTCCACCTCTGCCTTGCCCAGCCAGGTTAAGAAGGCAGAGGCAGACTTCAGAGCTTCCCTCTTCCCCTGCTGCTCGGCTGGATCGCTGCTCGACTCCCACTCGTAGAAGACCTCCTCGCGGATCACTTCTGCATCATACAGTGCGTCGAAGAAAATCAACAGCAGGTAGCGGGCAGCAGGCCGGTCCATCGTCACCATGAGAGCTTGCAAGGCATAGAGAGCTTGCAACTGCTTCTGCTCATCGTTCAGGTATTTCCTCAGCAGCGGCGCTTTCTCGTTGATCTTCTCAAGGTCTACCTTGTGTAGTTTTCCCAGGATGATGGCCGACTCGGAGATGCGCGTCATCAGTTCTCTGATAAACACGGAGGATATCAGCTTTTCGTCAAGGTTTATGAGAGTTGCCTCGTCCCAGGCAAATTCCCCATCCTGGAGTCTGTTTAGCAGTTTGTTCATTTTGGAGTGCCGCACCTCCTCGTTGCCACTCTTAAAATCGTCTCCCATGGTGAACTGAACGTTTTTGGCTGTCACAAACTTGACAACATCTTCATCCTGAGACAAGAAGTCTTCCCAGTTTAAGCCTGCTTCCCTCCACATGGCTCCCACCTTCGTGTGGCTCGTTCCTTCACAGAGTTTCAGGAGGATGTAGACCAACAGGTCCCCAGCCTTACCGAGGGGAAGGAGAGGCTTGGCAACCTCAACGAAGAGCTGTCCCATGGGGATAGCTCCCTCGTGCACCACAGGGCTGATCAGCTCTGCTAGGTACAACAAGAAGTGGGGGTAGTCGTACATCCTGTCTTCTGCCTCTTCTAAGACCTTTTGAAGCCCTTCGAAGTATTGCTCTCTGGGCAACATGCCAGTCTTTATGAGCTGATGGAACAGCAAGCCCACATTCTCTCGGTCTGTGTCCTTTCTGTCCAGCGTTATGTCGACGCCTTTCCGCACAAAGACAGATAGCCGCTGGGCACTGTTCATCTCTTGAACACAAGCCAGGGCCTCTTCCATGTTGTTAATGTCGAGGTACTCTTCAATGGTGTCTGAAGATTTCTTCTCCAGCTCTACCTCAGTGAAATCAGTTTTGCCAAGTGTCTGTGGAGAGTCCTCGGTGCGGTCTTTGGCTCTGTTTCCGCGGTCCATCTCTCCGTCCTCCCTCTCCTGGTTGTTTGTCGTGTTGGCCAGGTGGCAGGCAGGGGCAGTAGGCAGACACCGGCCTTGGTCACGTTTGTTTAGTCTGCCTTGATTGTCTTCTCTGCCCTCAAATTGTCCACTCCGGTCGCCGTGGCCTTTGCTAAAGGTGTTGCTCTGGGGCACTTGTTTCTTGCTTTGGGGGGCACTTGTTTTTTGAGGCACTGGAGGTAAAATATCAACGGCTTGGTGGTTGTTGCACATGGGGACTGATGTCCGTCCTGAATCTTGGGATGAGCTACCCTGGAAAGGGTTGTGAAAATTGCGGCCACTGGCTGGGTTCATCCTTCCCCCCAAGCATCTGAATGCCTCCTCCTGAGCCTCCTCCTGGGCCTCCTCCTGGGCCTCCTCGTAGCCTGGTATCCCTTTCCTCTTAGGCCGGATCTTAGGACCCTCAATCTTTCGCCTGGGTACCCAGGAATTATTTCGGAGCTCGAGGACATTCATGAGTTGGAAGCGTATCTTCGAGTCCAGCTTGGAGGTCTTGGATGTAGCTCTGTGTCTGATGAGCTTCCCCATCTGGTCAAAGTATTTGTCCATCTGAGGCCTGCGCTCATCAGAGTCCAAGTGCTTGCCCACGGTTTCCAGAAGTAGACACAAGCACTCTAGGGACAGGTCATCGTGGATTTTGAGCAGCTTGTCAATGCACTGATGCATAATCCTCTCTGGTAGAATATTCACCTTGAACAGTTCCCCGATGAATCTGACGTTCCCCAGGGAGTTCTTCTTGTCCTTGTCCTGGTCCTCGACAGGACACTGCTCATCCTGCGCCAGCGTGTTCTCGCGCTTCTCAAACCCCTTCTGGCAGCAGCGGATCAGAAGCTTTGTGAACTTCACCGATTCTTGGGGATTATTTGTGGCGGTGACTTCAAGCTCTTGGAGGCCGTGGCACATTTCGGCGTTGACGGTGGCAAATATGGGCTCCGAGATGGCCTTCTCATAGATGAGGTTGAGGAACTCCTTCAACCGGTGCTCCGTATTAATGGGGAGGTCCTTCACTTTCTTTGTCAACTTTGTCACATTCTCAGGCGTAAGTTTATTGAGAACACACCGGACATACTTGAAGAGCTCTTGCTTCTCATTCTCCACTGGGTCAACCTCCTTCTCCAGTGACTCAGAAGAGTCGTCCTTCGAGTCCTCCTCATTCTCGGCTGCCTCCTTCTTGGCCTCCTCCTCCTTGGCCTTCTTGATGGCAGTCGGCATCCAGGCGTTCTCTGCCTTACTGAGCTGCACATCTTCGGAGATGGGCAAGACAATTTCCAGAGGCTTTGGCCTCTCTGCCTTTCGGTAGCTAGAAGGTCTGCTGTTATCGTCTCTCCACGTGTGGGAGCGAGAAGATCTGATCTTATCGTCTTTCCATGTCGCGCGCTGGGAGCGAGAAGATGTGATGTTGTCCTCTCTCCACATGGGCCGCTGGGAGTGAGAAGGTCTGTTATCCTCTTTCCACATCGCTCGCTGGAGGCAAGATCTGATGTTTCCCTCTTTCATCTCCGCCCGCTGGTAGCAAGGTCTGAGGTTATCCTCACTCCACGCTTCCTGCTGGTAGCCAGGAGACCTAACATGGCCTCTACCACCTTCTCCATGTCTGCCCCGGTTGTCCAAGGAAGTCGCACCAGGCCTGCAGTTCATCAGCTGGGCCTCGTCCTTTATCATCTCAGGTGGCATGGTGAGATAGGAGGCCGGTTGTTCCCAACTGGGTGGAAGGGATTTGAGGCTGTAGAGGAAATCTCTGGCAAACACTTTCCTCTCTGCTTTGAGCAGGGAGCACATGTCCGTAGCCATTTCGAAAAATCACAGAATTAACGTCAAATGGTATGTGTACGTCTCAATGGCTGTCGAACTTTAACTCAGGCGTTAACTGACATGACGTAGGTGCAGGGTAGTGTATATGGACCGATCAAGCTCTGGTCTGACGTCACCTGGAATATACTATACGTCACCAGTACGTCAACAACTAAACCAGCCAATCAGTGTGTTTTTTTTAAAGGATCCCTGGCTAATGAGGCAAATATGGATAAGTAAAATACATTATACTTGCCTCTATAACTAGAATTGAACCCTGCGGGTGACGTAACAGGCGCGTGCACGGACAGACCAAATGGACCCTTGCTTTGCGGGTCCATTTGGTTTCATGTTTACACTCCCAAGAGTTCAAACATTCATTATAGGATGTAGAAGATTAGTTGTCATTTTTGTCTCCACCGAAGGTGGTGACTATAAAACGCCCTCTGTCCGTGCACGTAGCCCGTATGTGCCCTCGATGTGTCTGTGCTCCCGACTATAAAACGTCCTCTGTCCCTGCACGTAGCCCGTCTGTGTCCTCGATCTGTCTGTCCTCCCGACTATGACGTCATGATGACGTCATAGTTGACACACTAGGAGGACCCTTGAGGACCCTGATATGACATCAAGCTAGGGGGGCCTGAGCTAGGAGGACCCCTGAGCTAGAATGAGACTTGAGATGATGTCATAAAGAGTGAGATAGGGAAGCCCTGAGTTAGGAGGATTTGTTAGATGATGACAAAGTTAGGAGCCAGAGGTAGAATGAGCTTTGAGATGACATCATAAAGAGTGAGATAGGGAAGATGACATCATAGATAGTAGTATTGTCTCATTACACTCACAATAAACTACTTTGCAATGTGCACGGTGGAGACCTGTGCCCCAAATTCAGCCTGGTATTGTGGACAAAAGCAATAGGAAGTTTAGTTTTGGTGTCTGTGAGGCTAAAAGTGTCATCAAGTGGTGGTCTGTTGCTCAAATGCTGAATAAATAGTGGGCCCTGGGATCAGAAAGGTTGGAAAACTCCTGATCTCTAATACAAGCACAACGTAATACAAACCGATGCATAAATCAGGTGTAAAGGTAGACATGGAATTATGCTGGCTAGACTCCGGCTAGACCAATAGGCCCCTGTAGGGTACGTCACTTTGTACAGTCTCTTGGATTTCACACACACACACACACACACACACACACACACACACACACACACACACACACACACACACACACACACACACACACACACACACACACAGACATGCAATTTAAGCATTTAGCAGTCCCAGGGAGACGCAACCTCATAAATAGACTGAGAGCAGTGTAGTGCCCCAAGAAAAGCTAGGATATTAGGTAAACAATAAACCTATAGCCTCAATCTAAAAAGAAAACAGAAATGTGTACATACGGTATAGCGTTACGGTCTGCCACATAAAGGCGCTCACCTGGGAGCCGTTATTATGGGTTCGCTGCCTTGTTACAGGCTTGTGTATCGGACAGTGTTGATTTCATTTTACACTCAAGTTGTCAGTTATTTTTTTTAAACATCTGCATAACTTAACGCCCTGCTAGGTAACTTTTATTGAAACAAATCTTAAATTTGATATCCATTATGACTGGCATATTTGTCACATGAGCCATTTCCCGGATTTCAGTCCTCAAAACGCTGTTTTAATCGACTCAGAGAGTGTACTGTGTCTATGGGTTTGGGCCAGGCTAGAGGACCCCTATATTTACATCTTAAACCAGGGCTGCCCAAAAGGTAGATCGCAATCTACCAGTAGATCACACAGGCCATGCAGGTAGATCACATGACAGTCCCCTAAAGTGTATAGATCTGTAACTCTTGAGAGCGGTAAAATGAAACCAAATGGACCCTTACGGGTCCATTTGGTTTCATTTTACAGCTCTCAAGAGTTAAATTATATTTAAACATCTGAATTACGTAATTTTCAAAAGTCCACACAATTAGAAAATGGAGAATGATTGTTATTTTGGACGAACGTTTTGCCAGTTCTCTTTCCCAATTGTGGACAAAAACATGAAAGTTATTCGCTTTGGGTGCAAGAAACTAAACTCAACATCACGAACTGTCAACTCAAACCCAAAATACTGTTTTCAAACGTCAGTAGTAGCATATACTATATAAGAAAACCTTTCCCCCTCCATTTTTCATTATAAGTGCATTATTCTTAAACACTATAACAGTAAGTAACACCATCACCAGTATTTCAAAGTCAAACTGGATTTTTTTTTATATATGTATAGATCTTGTTGAGCCGGTCATTTTGAAAGTAGCTCTCAAGTCATTAAAGTGTGGGCACCCCTGCCTTAAATCCATCCATGCCACATTGCAGTGTCAGACAACACACATGCAATACTTCCGGCTCTTCAAATGAACAGTTTGGATGTGGTCAGCCTGTACCCTACTACCTGCAGAGTAAAACACTAGCCTGTTCCCGAGTTTTGCACTCGTTATCTCTAAAAAAAAAAAAAAAAAAAATGGGTGGGGGAAAAAATGGGTTACAAAAACTGTGAGCTAAAAAAAAAAGTCTAACATGTGAGTACCTTTTCCACCAGTGCCCTCCAGTCCCTATAGACTGAGCATCTGCCTCCTCTGGGAGCAGAAGGAGTCATAGTGTACTGTATATAGATTCCACAGCGGAGCATGTTGTACTGTGTGGATATAACAAAGCCTTCCATTAAATCCCATGCTCTCTTTTTTTCCCCCTTTCTGTCTCTCTCTCTTGTCTCTCTCACTCCGTTCCTCGTCCTCCTTGTGGGGGTTTCAACAGGGAGCTTTTGGGCCGCCAGGTCTGAAAGGAGATCCAGGACTGGAGGTGAGTGTCACCATGTCGAAAAAGAGACTAGGACAAAAAAACCCAAACCCAAATCAGCCATGCCCCTTCTTCACCGGTCGCTACTGAAACTAACCCCAATCCTAAGCAGTAAAACCTATGCCTAAATCTAACTTTAACCCCCGACTTGATACCTGGGATACCTGCCGCGACCGCTAGGATACCTGCCACCCCGGGTAGGACACCTGCCATGATGGATAGGATGCCTGCCGCGGCAGATATACATTTATAGTGGGGAAAGGCCTTGTTTACCATCAGCCGCGACTCCTCCTGTACATATAGCTAACATAAAAAAGAGGAACTCCACCCATGCTTAACAGATTTCGTGCCGTTGAAATAGATCTACGTCTCCCGTTATCATTATGAAATATAGTTACGACTGATGCCGCTGCCGTTGGGCTACGTCTCTCTACGTTGCTTACCGGCGCCGGTTTGATACGATCCCCATGCTAACAGCAGCGTGCAGCGACCGCATATTCCATTGATAGACCATAATAAGGGACGGACCAAACCGGAACCGGAAGTGTGTGTCCGCCAACTAACTTGTCCGTGGGGAAACATGGACCGAAATATGAAATATGACTTTTAGATGAAAATCGCTGGCACTGGCTACCTCAAAAAATATGAAAAAGGGCTGGCACTGGGAGTGTTAAGACATTAACCTGGACATGAGCATGAAATGGGGTATGTACAGTATAGGCCTATACACATGTTAACCTAGAACCGTACGTGACATATTTCTTGGCATAAAATGACTTCAAAACTATCGTTGATTAATCGGCGTGTTGCAGCTGCAGCAGGGTCAGCGCGTCGCTAATTAAAGACTCCTAATTAAAAAGTCAATTGGAAGTCAACCGGGGATAGCTGGGTGGGCCGACACGGCTAAGCCTTCTGTACTGAACAACAAGGATGAAATGAAACCAAGGTGTTGCATCTCTTCTTATTTCTGCTTCCCTTTTCTTCACTTTCCAGGGAAAAGAAGGACCACCTGGTACCACTGGGCTCCCAGGGCTCCCTGGAGAACCGGTAAGAATATAAGACACAGACTTTTAGCTTTTTCAGCTGCATGTGAAACCTCACACCCACACTCCTTGGTTGATCTGCCACCTTGTTAGTTAGTTAGTTCCCGGTTTCGTCCCCATGACGCCATCTGCCAAATCACAGAGAGGGAAGATCAATTTAACACATTTTCGACGGAAACTTTTCGACATGTTTCATGCTTCATTCCGTTAACTTTCAATAAATCGGATTATCAAGGAGAATTAATATGTTGATATCAACTCATTGTGTGTGTTGGCTCCACTTCTTCTATAAATGTAATCTACTGTAATTATTCTGGGGGGAATTGTTTCACATTGTTCATCTTTTCAAAAACACGCTATTCACCCATTTCGATACTGTAGATTCTACAGTGTCAGTATCTGAAAGAACATATTGAAAGATTTGTGCAGCGTTTTCACGATGACCCCCCAAAATAGCAGGGGTGCTATTTTTCAATAAAAGTTAAAACACCAAAAATTACAGTACCGAATGGTTTAATCCTTGAAATTATACAGTACCTATGTTAATATAATCGTTTAATATTGATCCGTTCGATCAACTTCCAACGCCCCTTGTTTACAAAACGACTGCACTCCGTCAGGGTTAAGGAAAACCGTCCCCCAAAAAATTCCAAACCGGCAGACGATCGGTAATCAAATTTACTAATTAATAAGCAGAAAGATCCCTTTATGTGAGGGAACAGAGGCAGAGGGCTCCGGTCTGTTCTCTGCACCTGCCGCAGTAATGAGCATCTGTCTTTATTCAAAAAGCAAGGGAGGAAAGGGGAAAAAAAGGAGCGGGTGTTTCATAAATCCTGGCGCGGGGGAGAACGGTGTTGGAACAGAACGGAGCCTGCCGGAGCTGCCAGAAGGATGAGGAGGTGGAGGTGGAGGAGGAGGAGATTAAATGTGTGCTGAGTCGAGGAGGATGAAGGCTCTCCTGGTGATAAAGATGTCTCTCTCTCTTTTACCTCCAGGGCTCACCGGGCGGACCAGGGCCTCGGGGAGAGACGGCCTGAAAGGAGAGAAGGTTGGTGCTGTCTGGTCTGTAGACCGCTGGGACCCGCCCTCCGTCCCACCTCAACAGGATTTTTGAGTTCTCCAGGATAGTGTGTAGTGGCAATTTAAAGGGAGAGTCACTTAAAAAAAAAACTCTTCTCAGGCTCATGTGAACACCCTAGACAGTTTTTACATGACTTAATTCAGTATTTAGATATTTGTCTCCACCAGGCCGAATGCATGGTAGGGAGTCTGTTTTTTTTTTTGGACAAAATGCCTCAAATCCTCCAAATGCAATGTCATGTGAAGAAATGGCACCCTTTCAACATTGTCCCATTATAGTGCCATTAGGAGGCCACGACCTGACCTGGCCTGGTGGAGTCCTGTGCCCAGAAGGGAACTTTTCTATTTGATATTCTTTTTAGCTGCCCCGTGCCTTTCCCATTACAGTGCAAACACAGAGTAACTTTAAACTCCCCAGGGGCCCCCAGTTTAAATATGCTTATTTTCTGATGATCCACAGTTCAAATATGATCATTTCGGCGAGCCTAAAAAAGGCCTAGTGCTGTAGGCACCCGTCCGCCTCAACCTGAATTTCCATACTCTTGCACAATGAAAACAGAACATTAATGTACTAGAAAAAATCACACCCGTGCGAAAGTAAGTGCTGCGTGTGTGGCTACAGTATACTAAAACACACTTCGTCCCATTGTGCTTGTTTCTCTGAACATGGCAACATCAACAATACACACTTCGTCCCATTGTGCTTGTTTCTCTGAACATGGCAACATCAACATGACTCCACACATGCAGCCAGGTAGGGACACACACACACAGGGACGCATGCAGCCAGGTAGGGACACACACACACAGGGACGCATGCAGCCAGGTAGGGACACACACACACACACAGTCTGTGAATCGTTTGATGAAGTGCTTGCTACGCAGCACTTAAAAAATAACTGAATTGATGGCACTAGGGGCGACACAACGTTTCTGTCCCGACAGTCCACACAACACTGTGCTGTTTCATGACAGGTCGTGAAGATATGGAGACGAGTAAACCCAGCGTGTATTTTCTGACAGGCCGTGAAGATATTCAGATTACTCGCCCAGTGTGCTGTTTTCAATCACGCTGTAACTCTACCTCTCTGCAGAGTTGATGTCTCTTGACGACTCCGTTATTTATACACAAATTAGTTTTTTTTGCAAGCAGGACTTCACGCACCAAAATCTGTGCCAGTGGAAGAAGTGTTAAGTGGAGCTGCTGGTTTTGATAGCGTGCTGGCAGCTGTCATAATATAGGGATTATTATTCAAGATGCCCCACCCACCGGGGTCCCCCTTGTGCTGCTCCGGGGTAGAGAAATATGCTTAAAAGTACACCACCATCCCTCATCCGTCCCCGTCCCCCCCATTATGGTTTGACATCTCTGTTATCATTACTCGCATTGGTTCTGATCAAAGAGAAAGTTCCGCCTGCCTCTTAACGGTGGAGAGTCATTGTCAAAATGAGAAATAATCTGTTTATGATCAAAGGACAGGCCTTGTGCATTACAACGGAAGAGGCACTCTTCTGTGTAATACACGAGTTGGACTTCTGCGTCTGTAGAGAGAGAGAAAGAAAGTTCATTCGGTGAAAGTAATTTGAGGTTTTATAGTAAATTCCAATTTTGTACACTATGTTTAGAGAACAAGGTGAGACAGAGGAAGTCAGGCTGACCAGCTGGACATGTCTAGAGACTTTGACTCGAGGAATGGGAATCGGGACTTGTGGCGGACTGGAATACGAGCTGAACTTCACTTGAGACCTGATTAGATTATCATTGATTTGCCAATGTTTTTCCAAAGAATTATGCGGTTTAAAGGAGGTGCTCCCGTGTGTGTTTCCTTTCCACACAGTGTGACAAGTGTCAAGGCCGGTTTTATCTGTAGCATCAGTATTATAATGACTATAAAATATACAGTACATGCAGATACAGTATACAGTAGGCTATCAGAGAGACACCCATGATCCATATACCCTGTATAGCCTCCACAGCGGTCTGTTTGTTTACTTGTCTGTCTGTACGTCTACAGGGCGATTCTGGGGGCGTGGCTGGACCCCCAGGCCTACCTGGACCTAAGGGGGAGCCCGGAGAGCCTGGACCTGGGTATCTGGTGGGTACAGAAGCATCTTACTTTATGTGCCATGTTTATTTTAGATGGGACAAAGCATATTAACATGATAAGCGCTCAGAACCATTGGTGCCCATTAAATCTGTGCGCCCCATGGTTGTTTCCATCCCGACCAAGTTTCAGACGCACATGCCGTCGCTGGGGTTTCATCTTAGTAGTGGCTAAGATTAGCCAAAACAAAGAACCAACGATGGGGAACAAAGGGAGCTCATATACTTCCTACTGCGACCAATGATAGTGCCACTATATGGGCCGTCAAAAACACGTCAAAAGCACTTTGATTTGAATTTTATAGCTTTTGATCGAGATCAGGAGTCATTATAGCGATGATGATTTTTATAACCAGCAGTTAGAATGGGACCGGAGGATGACTTTGGATGAGGGACCTGCCGACTTACGGCAAGACTGTCTCAAACCAGGCGAGATCATACAATACACTGAATGCTCTGATTAATCCAAATGAGAGCATTCAGTAGCTCTGATTTGGATTAATTAATGTCCGTCTTTTTTATTACACTCCGTCTCTGATCACCTCGTCACGCTTTATTGGGACTTAATTCAACAGAGTTCTCTGTTTATGCAGCTTCAAGTGTTAACGGTCATTGTAAATGCAATGTAAACGCCAGATTTAGCAAAGATGCATTGTGTTTTTCATCTGCAATCCCCACATAGATCTTAAAAAGGAACAGGCAGGTACTGGTAGGGAAGCAACATTAAACTGCGGGACAAAGCATGAAACATACACAAAGACACAAACTACAAGGTACTGTATATTCATTATCTGACCCTGTTAGCTTCTTCCTCAAAGCTTTAGGATACACGCATCACTGTGACCATGGAAGTACGGTAATGGTCAAGACATCATAGGCTACACAGTTTGAAAGGAATGCACATGCTGTTACCAGGCGGTGACCAAACATGATTTTTTCAAAGAGGGACGTTTTTGAAAATGTATACAGTATATATATGTAAAAAAAAAAAAAAACATTTAGGCCCACTACATCTGCTATCAAGTGCAGGCGTGGAGAAGGTACTTTTTTTTACTACTTTTTTTTTTTTTTTTTTTTTTTTATCAGAGTTTCTTTATTGAATTTCAGTATACCAGTCAAATAGTCAGGAGTACAATGAATACATTTTTTTGTTCTCCCCCCCCTCCCTCCCCATCTTGTACCATAAAAATAAATAAATAAGTAAAAATAATAAATAAAAGAAAAAAATATGTTAATTGGTCGATATACATTAATATACATGAACTAATCAATACATATTCTTGATCAATTATAGCATAAACCAAATATAGCATATTATAGTGTACAATCAGTGAAAAATAAATAAATAAACTAAATAAAACAATCACAGTAATACAATGGAGTACAGTAGTACAAATAGGGTCATTGTTAAGGATTGTTGATGTCAGCTGCGTTCATCCTCTCAATATATGTTAAAAAAGGCTGCCAAATGGTGTAAAATTTTAAAGCACTAGCATACCCTCTTGTGGAGTAACGAATTTTCTCCAATGTCAGATGATGTAGAACATCATTGACCCATGATTTAAAGGTTGGTGGGAGTTTCTCCTTCCATTTAAACAGTATTTGTCGCCTAGCCAAAAGGGTTGCAAAGGCTATCATATTTTTGTTTTGCCGGCTAAGACGTAGATTTTGGGAAACAACTCCAAACACTGCAATGGTGGCGGATGGTTCTATGGGTACTTCTAATACATCTGAGAATGTCTTAAATATTGATTGCCAAAATGTGTTTAGTTTTGGACAAAACCAAAAAGCATGTGCAAGGGTAGCTTGATCGTGATTACAACGATCACATGTTGGATTCATGGCAGGAACAAATTTGGATAATTTTACTTTGGACCAGTGGAGGCGATGCGTAACCTTAAATTGAATAATTGTATGTCTTAAACAAATTGAAGAGGAATGTATTCTATCCAGTGCTTCCTTCCAAACATCATTCGAAATTTGTGTCCCCAAATCTTCCTCCCATGCGTTTTTTAATGAGGTCAGTGGCTCCAGGTTGGAAGAGTTTAATAAGGAGTAAATCGTCCCAATTGCCCCTTTAGAGTGTGGGTCAAGCCTTAAAATGGATTCTAAAAGGGAATCTGGTGGTAGTGATGGAAAATCTGTGACGGATGATGTTACAAAATTACGCAGCTGTAAGAAACGAAAGAAGTGAGAGCGTGGTATGTCAAATTTTAGCTGCAGTTGATCAAATGATATAAAAACACCTGCTTCAAAAAGATCTCTGATTGACTTGACACCCTTTTCCGTCCAAATGTTGAATGCTCTATCTATAATTGAGGGTTTGAAATTATGATTTCTTACTATCGGGGCAGAGATTGAGAAATCACTAAGAGAAAAGGCCCGTCTGAACTGAGTCCATATTTTAATGGAATGTTTAATGATGAGATTTGAAGTGTATTTGGATACAGGCTCTGCTAACGGGAGTTTGGAGCAAAGGAAAGCATGTAAGGATGTAGGGCCACATGATAGGTTTTCCAATTGCAGCCATTTGGGAGCGGGGTCATGGGACAGCAGCTCCTTCCAACACAGCATCACCTTGATATTGGCAGCCCAGTAATAGTATAAGAAATTAGGGAGAGACAAACCTCCGTCTTTGCGGTGCCGCTGTAGCATGCTCTTACGTATTCTAGGGTTTTTCTTATTCCATATAAACTCGGATATAAGCTTGTCAATAGATGAGAAAAACGATTTGGATAAGAAAACAGGGATACATTGGAACAGGTATAAAAACCTGGGCATAACATTCATTTTAATTGTGTTTATTCTACCACCTAGTGATAGAGGTAGCATGTTCCAACGCTCCAGGTCTTGTTTCAAACGGAGTATCAGCGGGGGGAAGTTTTCCTTGAAGAGGTCTTTAAAGTCGTGTGTAACCCAGATTCCCAGGTGTTTAAATTTATATGTAGTTACTTTAAAGGAAAATGTGTCGAGTGTAAGTAGTTTGGCAGCATCGTTCACAGGCATTATTTCACTCTTCTGTATATTAATTTTATATCCTGATATTTTTCCAAAATCCTTTAAGAGATCGAGTGTTTTAGGTAGGCTAACCAAAGGATCAGACATATAAAGGAGCATGTCATCAGCATAAAGGGATACTTTATGTACTAAGCCATGTCTTAAAATTCCTTTGATACCAATTTCTCCTCGTAGCGCGATTGCCAGCGGCTCGACAGCGACAGCAAATAAGAGGGGAGATAATGGGCAACCTTGACGATTGCCTCGGTTAAGGGGGAAATAGGTAGATAAATTGTTATTTGTTCGCACAGCTGCCAATGGAGAGGAGTAAAGCACTCTAATCCATGAGACAAATTTAGGACCAAAACCAAACTTTTGTAAAGCGTAGAAAAGGTAGTCCCATTCAACACGGTCGAATGCTTTTTCCGCATCGAGTGATATTAATATCTCTGGAATGTTGGGCGGGGCCGGATCATAAAGGATGTTAAATAAGCGCCTGATGTTGAAGAAGGAATGCCGTTTCTTAATAAAACCTGTTTGGTCATCTGATATGATCGAAGGCAAAACTTTTTCAAGACGAGTTGCTAGAATTTTAGAAAGAATTTTGCTGTCTACATTTAAGAGCGAAATTGGGCGATATGACCCACATTCCAGCAAGTCCTTATCTGTTTTAGGGATGAGAGATATGACTGCTTGTCTCATGGTCGGAGGGAGAGAACCAGAATTAAACGACTCTTCAAAGACAGAAAGTAAGATGGGAGCCAATTGGACAGCGAATTTTTTAAAAAATTCACTTGGATAACCGTCAGGGCCGGGAGATTTCCCACTTTGCATGGAATTAATTGCCAATATAAGCTCTTCAATCATAATGTCGTCCTCCATTCTTGTTGCGGCCCTTTCATCAATTGTGGGAGTAGTAATTTTTCCAAAAAATGAGTCAAACAGAAGGTTATTTTGCAACGATTCAGAAGTGTATAATTTGGAGTAAAACTTCTGAAAACACATATTTATCTCTAGGTGATCAAGGTGTTTGGTGCCCAATTCATCCTTTATTTCAACTATAGTTCGATTTGCTGTTTTTTGATGAAGTTGGTGTGCCAGAATCTTTCCAGTTTTTTCCCCAAATTCGTATGTCTTACTTTGTGTTTTATTTATTAAGTATTCGATTTGTCTAGTTGATAGTAGGTTAAATTCAGTTTGGAGGACCAGACGCTTTTTAAAAAGATCATCCGACGGGCAAGCGCAAGCCTTGTATCTAAACTTAAAATATCGTTTGTCAGTTTTTCAAGTTTTTCGTTAAGGCATTTGCGGATGCGAGCACTGTACGATATGATTTTCCCTCTGAGGAATGCTTTCATTGCCTCCCATACCGTGGATGAAGACATTCCCGGGGTCTGGTTCTGTCCAAGGAATGAAGTTATTTCAGTCGAGATATGTTCAACAAATGTATTATCAGAAAGCAATAGAGAGTTAAACCGCCAGGGACGATAATTGGTGTAAGAGGTTGGTATGCGCAAAGTCATTAACAATGGGGCATGGTCAGAGATCACTATTGCTTGATATTCACATCTAGTGATTAACGGGAGAAGTTTTTTATCTAGGAATAGGTAATCTATACGAGAGTAGGATCCATGGACAGCAGAAAAAAAGGAGTAGCATTTAGTAGTAGGATTACGAAAGCGCCAAGCGTCAGATACTCCATTTGTTTGAAGAAATAGTCGGATTGCATGGGCCATTTTAGACAAGGTCATGGTTCTGGGTGAACTACGGTCCAAAGAAGGCGACAAAACACAGTTCATATCGCCTCCAAGGATCAGGTGATGCGTGGCCATATTAGGAAGCAGAGGGAAAAACCTTTGAAAGAAGGAGCTGTCGTCCCAATGTGGTGCATAAACATTTGCCAATATAACCGGTGTGTTATATAGTCTACCAGTTACGACTACAAATCGACCTGAAGAGTCAGTTTCAACTTTTGACATTACGAATGGTATGTTTTTATTGATAAGAATCGCCGCTCCCCTAGATTTAGAGTCAAATTTTGAGTGGTATGATTGGCCTATCCATCTACTCCTGATTCTGGAGTGGTCTATTGTTCGCAAGTGCGTTTCTTGTAAATAAGCTATCCCAACATTAAGTTTTTCTAGGTGAGATAGTACTTTTTTACGTTTTACAGGGTGGTTTAGAGACTTGACATTCCAGCTTATAAAGGTCACGTCGCAACCAACTGGTCCGGTTGAAATATTTAAATTGGCCATGATATCATAAATTGGAGGCGAGGGTTGACAGCATGCTGACATCCAACAGGTTTGAGTTTACCAGTATCGTAAGGAGACCCATGAAAAAAACATAAGAAAAATAACAACAGAATGCAAATGAAATCTGGTACAAGTTCCCAACCCCAGTCATCAAATAACTGACGACAAAGAAACCCTTTGTAAAGAAATCCACACATTTAAGTGTTTGTAATGGAGTGCACTAAGCTTAGCGGACGGAACTCCGCCAGAATCGCAATTAGAAATAAGGCACATTAACACACTATTTAAGTCCCATGACTCAACCGGAACATATCCCTTGTAAGAAGTAATAATAACAATAGTACTAATAGACATTTTGGAGAGAAAAAAAAAAGATAATAGTAATAGCAATGAAGTAAAATAAAATGTAAAAAGAGAGATCACAGGAAAGAAAATCAAAGAGAGAGAAAAAAGGAAAAGAAAATACAGTTACCCAGAAGTAGAAGTAATGACACCTGAAGTAATATATAATAGCCATCCAGGTATAATCAGGTGCCACAGGGAGAATATTAAATAATAGTGGATGTATTGACATCCCTATTGACATCACTCATAAGTATTTTGGTTGAATATACATGTGCATGTACGCACAAGGGAATGCATATGCATGAGGGGTAGGGCCTTCAAGCACACGTGTGCGCACGCACACGCACGCACACACACGCACACACACACACGCAATTGTGATCACTGTTTGAAAAAAGGTCCCATCAGGAAAACAAGTTTGAATGCATGACCCCACCAAAGAGGGTCCTACAGCTTAGTATAGTTTCAATGAGGTCCCAACAGAAATGGAAGAAATTTAAAGTGAGTATGCGTGCGTGTGCGTGTGCGCGCGCGCGCGCACACACACACACACACACACACACACACACACACACACACACACACACACACACACACACAACAGCCCCCCCCCCCACACACACACACAACCACGACAACACACACATACATACAGGCCAACCTTAAACCAAGAATTTCCTATAAAGACGTAAGAAAAGAAGAGAGAGAAAGAGAAGAAAAAAAGAAACATATTTACTGTATACACATTATTAATGAGTATTTTGGTTGAATATACATGTGCACGCACATCGCAAAAGTATATGCATTCATGACACACACACACACACACACACACACACGCACACACAGCACGCAATCGTGGTCACTATTAAGTCAAAGGATTCATCAGGAAGACAGGTTTGACTGCATGCCCCCCCTCAAAGAGGTCCTGAAGCTTTGAGTTGTTCTAATTGAGTCCCAACTAGGATGGAAATTAACCTATTTGCACGTGCACGCACACACACAGCCCCCCCCCACCCACCAACCCCGCACACACACACACACACACACACACACACACACACACACACACACACACACACACACACACACACACACACACACACACACACACACACACACAACCATAACGGCAAACACATATATACACAAGCCAACCTTAAATCAAGGGAAAAAAATAAATAAGATAAATAAATAAATAATAATAATAATAATAATAGGCTAATTAGAAAATAGTGGTAATAACCCCAAAGTAAGAAAAAACAAAGTAACAATAAACAGGGAATATTTCCTAAATGAAATGTTGATTTGTTGTGTTGTCTATTAACCGGTAGTTAGATTTAGCTAGCTTTATAATGTAACCATCCTGTCATATCTTCCCCTTACTCTGTCTGAGAGGAAGGGAAGACAGCAACCCCCCCACCCACCCCCACAAACCCCCGAAAAAAAGGCAAAGACAAAATGGGCCTAAATCTATATACATACGCAACGAAATTAGCATGCAAAAGCAAAAAAAAAAAAATGACTCAGTCTTCCCAACGTATGTTGAAGTAAGTGTTGAACTGCGCTGGCAATATTAATCCAAATAAAAAGCATAAAATAAAACCAAGGTGGTCCCCGTAGTATAGTAATTGGTACAGCCCCTTATTAATTAATCTACATCAAAACTAAAGAGCATGGACATGAAGAAAAGGGCATATTAAAAAAAGGATAATTGTCCAAATCCAATAATAGTCCACATTTGTCCTCCCATCCTCCAGCCAGTAAGCATTTCAAAATGATATTGAGCAATCATAAATATGAGAAATAGGATGGCGGGGAGAGCAAAGAAAAAAAAGGAAAAAAACAAAGTAGGCCTAACAATAAACAGGGGATATTTCCTAAATGAAATGTTGATTTGTTGTGCTGCAAACTGCAAACGGTAGTTAGATTTAGTTAGTTTTATAATGTAACCATCCTGTCATATCTTCCTTTTACTCTGTCTGAGAGGAAGGGAAGACAGCAACCCCCCCACCCACCCCCACAAACCCCCGACAAAAAAGTCAAAGACAAAATGGGCCTAAATCTATATACATACGCAACGGAATTAGTATGCAAAAAAAGAGAGAGAAAAAAAAAAACGATGACTCGGTCTTCTCAACGTATGTTGAATTAAGTGCTAAACTGCGCTGGCAATATTTATCCAAATGAAAAGCATAAAATAAAACCAAGGTGGTCCCCGTAGTATAGTAATTGGTACAGTCCCATATTAATAAATCTACATCGAAACTAAAGAGCATGGACATGAATAAAAGGGCATATTATATAAAAAAAAGGAAAGATAATTGTCCAGATCCAATAATAGTCCACGTTTGTCCTCTCATCCTCCAGCCAAAACGATATTGAGCAATCATAAACATATGAGAAGTAGGATGGCGGGGAGAGCAAAAAGAAAAAGGAAAAATGAAAAGCTAAAATAATGTCCAATAAAGTCCGCGGTGTAATTTGTTCTGAATTGTCCAGCTTTCGTAACTAATTATAAGAAGAAATAATAACAAAAAAAAGAAAAAAAAGAAAGGCACATTATTCACTCACCAGGGAGATTACCAGGCAGGCAGAGGTAATGTCCGTGCGGGAAGTTTTAGAGTCCTTTGCGTTAGATCCAGGGCTTTACTGCATGTTGCATGTCTCTATTTGTCGGTGTCCTCCGAGGTCGCGGGCGTCGCGCGGCCGCCGGCCGACGACGACGGTGCCGCGGCCCCCAAGGCCACCTGTCCAGCGCCCTGCAGCGACGAAGACGATGATGCTGCCGTTGGTGAAGCGCGGCCCCGTTGTATGTTCTCCTGCGCGTATGCCATGGCTTCATCTGCATCTTGAAACTGTCGTTCAGTGCCATTATGCTTCATGAAGAATCGGGAGGGGTAGATGAGGCCGTAATCTGTAATTCCTCGATCACGGATAAAGCGTTTCACCTCTCTGTATTTGAGTCTGGCTTTTAGTACAGACTGGGGAAGATCTTCATTTATGTAAATGACTCTCCCGTCGAACTTGAGAGGACCTGCTTCCCTGGCACGTTTCATCACTTCGACACGATCTTGGTGGTAGTGTAGTTTAGCCACAATAACGCGAGGCTTACCCCCCGTGTCTCCTCTCGGCTTGAGCCCTCTGTGTGATCTGTCAATCAGTATGTCGCGGTCCAAGTTCAACACTTCTCTCAGTAGTTTGGACACAGCAGCTGGTGAACTTGAACCTGCCGTTTCTGCGACGTTTGATATTCTTATGTTGTCACGTCTCATTCTCCCCTCCAAGTCCACACATTTCGTCTGTAAACTTGCCACTTCTGTCTCAAGCTTGCTTATTTTCGTCTGCGCCAGCGTCATGTCGTCTGAACACGCCGACAGACCACGTTCAATGTCAGACACGGTCGTCTTCATCAGCTCCACGTCGGAGCTTAATGTCGCGGTGTTTTTTGCAACTTCTGTTTTCAGTGAGTTTAACTCGGACCTGACACTGTCAAACTCCTTGGTCATCACGGATGTTAGTTCAGACCTGATCAAAGCGGCGATGTCCTTCTTTAATGAGGAGAGGATTTCAGCTTTCATCTCCGTCGGGTCAGCCATTGTGTCAACAGCGGGAGAGGAGTGCTCTCCCTCCTGGGTAGGAGAGACACTCGAGTCCGGGGCCTTAGGCTTCTGTGCGGGCGTTGGTTTGGTGTAGCTGAACTTTCGCAGATTATATTCCATATAGTGACCAAGCCAGGATTCAGTCAATATAACTTGAAGATAGCAGGTTTAGCGATATGTTACGGTCTTTTTTGTTAGTGAGTTGTGTTTAAAAATGACTTTTTAAACTGATTCTAGCGGAGCCGATCAAACACACGACCTACTCCATTGCCTGCTCGCTAGCGCCCCCCCTTTTACTACTTTTTTAATGGGATATTTCACTTTCAAAAAAACTTTTGGTCATTATATCATTTACTCAGGCTCATGTGAACAGCACAGACAGTTTTTACATTACTCGATTCAGTAATGATCTGATATTAATTTTAGCTGCCCCGCCCCTTCCTATATAAACTCACTATAACTTAAAACTCCTAATATGTGAGGGGGCCGTGCTTTTTAATTTACTGTTTTCATAAATTTTTAAAAGATTGTTTTATTCTTTTGGCCATAACCAGCATGGCACCGCGGCTGATATACATTTTCCAAAACATTTTTATTTATTTATTTTAAACAAATGAAAACTGTAAATGACATTCCACGCCTCCCTCATGTATTAGGAGGACAGTATTAGTCAGCAGAAAAAAAAGATTGGGTGTTGTCGATGAATCGATCATGGTTGAAATTGAGTTTTAAGTTATAATGGGTTTGTGTAGAATTGGGGCGGGACAGCTAAAATGAACATCAAATATCTAAAAACTGAATATAAACTGTCTGGGATGTTCAGTTCACATAGTATGAGTATACGATATACATAGTTATGTAAAAGAATTCAAAATGTGCTTTACTAAAAGTTTGGCCAAACTAATAATCGAAAACAATAAAAAAGGGGAAAACAAGAAAAAAGTTCAACAAGGAACAAGCAAGTTAGATACTCTTAAAAATGTCTACAGAGAATCAGCTTCATATGCAGTGAGCTAATTTCAAAACGCCGTGCAACTTTGGTGTTATGAATTTCACATGACTATTACCGGTGGGTCATAAATAATACATAGCAGGAAGAAGGGGGCCGAGGGTGGGGGTGGGGCTGTATAAAATCTGTCCTCGTGTTATGATTCGCTCCTGTTGGGCCGAACTTCGGGACATGTCTGCTGCGCACGCGCACGCACACACACACACACACACACACACACACACACACACACACACACACACACACGCACACGCACACAATACATCACGCAGTAAATTCGGCGTGGACAGGCGGAGCATAGATCAGGTGTAAACAGCTGGGACGGCAGCAGACCCTGCTGAACACGAAACGCCTCCCGCCAGCTGCCTCTCTGCCATGACATTACGGAGAGAGACGCAATACCATTAACAATCATGCCAATCCACTGTACTGTAGTCTAGCTGACACTAGATTCTAGGCATGCTGACACTAAATTCTAGTCCTGGCACAGATTCACGAAAAACCAGATGTCTAACGCCCCAGAAGCACCTGCAGGAGGTCATTGCGCCACGCGATATGAGATCTGCTATTTTTAACAGATGCGTTCAGTACACAACGGGTTAACTCAGCCACCGTCGGATATAACCCCCACCTGGGTATAATCACCTATCTGTTCCCATTTTGGGGTCTCGTGGCTGTCGAGGCGCTCACTTTTATGGAGCAGGCCGTTTGCGTACCGTCCGTCACTGTCCCGCGGAATCCTTGTATGGCTGGCCATATTTCAATTGCATTTTATTCATTATTACCTTGGTAAATGAATGCTCTCTACTACTCTACCACACAATTGTGTGCTTGTAGAGCTACTATTTTCACTTAGATCCCTGGCTAATATGACAAATAGGCATTATTCTTGCCCATAATAACCAACATATTCAAATAAAAGCACCATAAATATTTTTTATTTCTTTCATAAATAGAGAACCCTTTCACTCCATAGGCACTGCTACTGTCGCAAGTTGATGATGTCATACAGTATGTTCATGTGCGGTCTAGCCTTGAGGGATTACCATATGGAATGCACATGCTAATAAAAGATATACACAGAAATATATACGTATACGGTAGATATAAAGATATTAAAACTTAATTAAAGACAAATTATATTAAATTACTACAAAGTATTAACTTGTTTTTCAGTGGCATTCCATAATTTCATAGGGCCTCACACAGATGTGACATCATGAACTTGTGACGGGAGCTGTTCCTTTTGGTGAAAAATTCTGTATTCATGACTAAAGAAAAATGTTTTATGTTGTAATTTTAGTTATAGAGGACAAGCATAATGCTTTAAGACTTACTAGCCGGCGATCCTTTTATTATGAAAGTAGAAAATGCAACACATTCTGTGGGTTTACCCGATTTTAACCAAAAGTTTTCACCAAGAAGTGGTGACTGAATAACTACACTAAAAAAGAACCCCTGTTGTCCATTGTATCCAAATACACTGGAAGAACTGGGGTTCCATTTTCTGAAAAGCTGACATACAAGTTTTCTGTCTCAATGTGAAACAGCCCATGTGCACTCAAGGCCTACTCGGTCGGTTCGACACCACCGTACCCCCCCGCACCCCCCCGCCGTTCAATCACACCTAAAGTGCTTCACCCTGGCGTCGGACAATCATGTTTGTTTGTATTCGGAGGTGCTAAACTGCACATTAACCCATTGTGCCCTGATCAGATTCTAGTTCCTGATGCTAGACTCTAGTTCACAGCACTAGATTCTAGTTTCTGACGCTAGATTCTAGTTCCTCTCAGTAGATTGTAGTTTCTGAAGTTAGATTGTGACACCAAATTTAGTCCCTGGCGCGAGATTCTAATTTTTCTGGAAAAATCTTTGTGTCAGTGATGCATAACATATTTCATAGGGAAGACCCCCTGAAATATCTATTATTGAGCTGCAGAACCTCATCTAAAAACATGTTGTTCTAGCGATCTCCCAGAAGGAAATATATTCAGTTAAAAAGATTTGCTTCGAATAAGTATTCAAGATTGCACCACATTTTCACAATTTTCAAAAATAGCAGAACTACAAGCTCATATGCGCCATGGCGCGATATGAGCTTGTAGATCTGCTATTTTTCAACAGCTAAAACACCAAAAAGGGTTAAGCGTGACGGCCGACCTACTCATCATCGCACTGCGGGGTAATGTGCTCGCTTGCGCAGAGTAACAAGGGAAAGGTCGCGTTCAGGCATGAATGTTTAAAACCTTTTTTAATGTGCATCTGCTCTGAGAGAATGAGGAGTTAGACGGGGACAGGAGGGCAGCCTGCACCCGCGTGTGTGCTGTATGGATGTGCTTGTGTGCGTGTATGTTTGTCGGCGTGTGTGCAAGTGTGTGGGTGTGTATTTCATTTAACCCATTGTGCCCTGATCAGATTCTAGTTTCTGATGCTAGATTCTAGTTCCTCATGCTAGATTCTAGTCCCCCACGGTAGATTCTAGTTCCTCTCAGTAGACTGTAGTTTCTGAAGTTAGATTACAGTTTCTGACACTAGATTCTAGTTCCCAACACTAGATTTTAGTCCATGACACGAAGTTCTATTTTGTGACACTAAATTCTAGTCCCTGGCACAAGATTCTAGTTTTTCTGGAAAATATCTTTCTGTGCTTGACATATTTCATAGGAAGGACCCCCAGAAATATCTATTATTTAGCTGCAGAACCTCATCTAAAAACATGTTGTTCTAGGGGATCCTCCAGAAGCAAAGATTTGAGTAAAAAATGTTTGCTTCCGAAATAACGTATTCAAAGATTTGCACCACATTTTCACAATTTTTCAAAAATAGCAGAACTACAAGCTCATATCGCGCCACTCGGTGGCGCGATATGAGCTTGTAGATCTGCTATTTTTCAACAGCTAAAACGCCAAAACGCGTTCAGAGGGAAAGGGTTAAGCTAGTATATTAGACCCGCCCGGTAGTGCTAGTGGGTACATACATTAGAATCAAGAAAAATTCCACTGCGCTATCCCATTAGAGTGAACATCTGTAACTGTAACCACCCATAGTTTATACATCCAACAGTCTCTGGTGCTTTGTAGTGTAGTAGTGAAGAAAGCCATTAAAGCCAAGGCAGGGCAAGATCAATGTGTATAGCACATTGAAACAACAAGGCAGTTATGAACTTTATTTGTAAAAGCACTTTTCAAAGCGGGGTTACAAAGTGCTGTACAGAACAAGATTAAAAGCACCAAGCGAAAACAATATGCAATTATAAAACAAAACAAGAGACAATTATACCGAAAAAAGAACAATAATAAACAAGGGTGAAATATACAATTGGTTATGGAGCAGTTAAAAAGCACTCTCTGCAAAGATGAGTTTCCAGGCGTGATTTAACCCTTAGTCTACTGAACGTGTGTTATAAGGATTATGTTTTAGCTATTGAAAAATAGCAGATCTACAAGCTCACAGCGCGCCACCGAGTGGCGCGCTATGAGCTGATATCTCTGCTATTTTTGAAAAATCGTGAAACATGGTGCAAATCTTATATTATGTTATTTTCGAGGCAAACGTTTTTAACTCAAATTTTTGCTTCTGGGGAATCCCTAGAACATGTTTTTAGTTGGGGGGGGGGGGGGGGGGGGGGGGGGGGGGGGGGGGGTCTGCAGCCAAATATAGATAATTCTGTTGGTCCTCGGTATGAAATATGTTGAGCATCACTGACCCAGGAACATACATTTTTTCTCCCCCAGAAAAAGTAGAATCCATTGTAAGAAACTAGAATCTAGTGACAAAAAATAAATAAATTCTATCATTGGAAACTAGAATCTAGCACCAAAGAACTTGAATCTATATTGTTGGGAACTAGAATCTAGTGTTGGGAATTAGAATCTCGTGTCAGAAATTAGTCTCATCAGAAACTAGAATCTAGTGTCAGAAACTAGAAATCTAGACAGGAAAAATGGGTTAAAAGCCAACCTTACGTGCACTGGCAGTTCATTCAGTGTTGTTTTCGTTGTGTGATGTGATCACGTTTCTTTGTATTGGTGATTAGACGGGCAGGAGAGAGTAGTATTAACGGAAACCGGGGGAAGAGTTTTCTTAGGTAGACCAAAGTGGATGGAATTGCAATGGTCCAGGCATGAGAAAGTGAGGGCATGAATTACGATTCGATACATTACATAGGGGTCGACTTCAATGATTTGTTGACAACAATATATTTCTGGACCGTCTGCAGGGCAAAGCAAGCGTCTGTCTGAAAGGAAACAGCTGCAGCATCAAAGTAGAAGTGATGCAGAGGGAGAAAAGGCAGACAAATATAGCTCTATATGCATTTTGATTTTGGGGGTAAAAAGTTGCCTATAAACAAGGAAGAAGTTAAATCTCCTTACACCTATTTGGGACAGAAGAGATAAAAGGACCGGCGTTTTTTCGATTTGGGAGTCCAGGGACCGCCAAATGGCTTCCTTGCCTTCAGGCATCCTCAATGAGTCAGCCATCTGTTTATATCTATGTCCATTATTTACCAGCAGTCTCTCTTCTCTACCCAAAAATACCTGCCAAAGGTTTCAGGCGTCGTGTCATCAGAGAACCAATTTACGGCTCTTTCAAAGGAGCCATTCTGACACAGGCCCATAATCTGAATTCATCTCAAAGACGCACAGCGCGTGGACAGGTGATCACCACCACCACCGCGCCGTCGTCAAAATAACGACTCTATTTTCCATCTAACCCGTGTTGTTGTTGTATATTTTCTGTAAGGGAGAGAACAAGGGTGCATCCTTTATTTATTTATTTACCAAACTTCAAAAAGCGCTGCCGTCGGTCGAATCTGACTTCCCGAGCCGGCTAATTTACATTGTGCAATGTATAGGACTTGTAACACTAATACATGCTGACCGCAGAAATCAATGTTCGCGTCTTGGAAGTGAGTGGTAAATAATGCTTACAAGTATCCCTCCTCCCTCCCTCCCCCCACCAATCCCAATCAGGGGCTTTTTTGTATGGCGTAGCATTATTGTTCCGTCTTTGTACATGGCAAGTATTGAAGATGTCGTGATAAAGTATTGAACATGGGGGGGGGGGGGGGGGGGGGGGGGGGGTGGGCTATATATGGTTATTTGCAATGTGGTACACTACAAAAAACCCAACACTTAAAATATAATAACTAATATATATAAATACAAGTTCAATTTTAACTAAAATAAGCCAAAAATTCTGTCAACGAAACTTGTATGTTTTGGCTTGTCAAGGTGTCTTGTCAATATTTCTTAAAATAAGATGTGCACATCTTACTTCAAGTTATCTTGACAAGCCAAAAGACACTAGTTCCATTGGCAGATTTGTTTTTTGCTTATTTTAGTCCAAATTGAACTTGTATTTATATATATTAGCTTATTTTGAGAGTTTGTTTTTTCGTAGTGAAGCTTAAAATGGACGATATGCCAAAAGTTGCTTATTTTATCTAAAATATGACTCAGTCAATACCAGAAGGTTTCAAGATTTTATCACTTACTGTAGCAAGATATTCAAGTAGAACTGTATAACAACAAGGCACTATATCGTGTAGGAATAGATAGTGGATCTTATTTTAAGATGATAAGCTTTTTTCTTTACTCGAACTAAGCCTGATATACTTAATACGATTTTCCGCTTTTTGCAGTGTCTACGGTTATTTGCAATGCGGTATATTCAGACCACACAGTGGACTTGTACTGTACTTCATACACATTCAATATATTCCAATTTAAATTCCTGCAGTGGTGGAAGGGATCTCAAAGTGAATAGCTGATGTATAGCATAGAGGGCTCCGGCATTGTGCCTGCATGGTGATGATGATTTCTTCCCACTGTTCTCTCCGCAGGCCGACGGGGGGCTGTCCGTCCCTAGAGGATCGCGTGGGCCTAAGGTAGGATCCCCTACAGGGATGGAAACCAGCCAATGCAAACCAACCAACCCCCCAAAAAGTTCTGCTGCTCCACAGAAAGAAAGAAAGAAAAAAAAACCCTGCATATTCCAAGTTGTACGGTGCAGAATCTGTAATGTGGTGGTGGTTTAGTGTGGATCCTCTGCAAAAAAAAAAAAAAAAAAAAAAAAACTTCTTTTTCACGACCAGTGTTGGGCAGTAACGTATTTTAGATTGCCAGGGACCACTATTTGTTCAGCATTTGAACCACGGACCACCATTTGATGACGTTGAGTCTGGTCACTCAGACCCAAAACTGAAGGAATCTTCAATTTCCGTGGTGTATTAAGAAAACGTAGACCAGTGGTGTCAAAGTCATTTGGGGTGGGGGGCCGCATTGGACTTCATGTGACTTCATGGGGGCCGGAGTGCCGCGGTGCAACCAGTCGCAGACCGCAAGCATGCACGGCACACGCATGTTTACGTACACAGCCGTTACTTCTACACTACAGTATATCACACAAGTCATATTTATTATTAAGAATAGATATTAATATATATTATTGGTTTCATACTTGTAGCCTAGATTAAGACATTTGCTATGAAAGATGCTATTTTTATTTACAGAGCGTCAATAAACCATACGAAAATAGCATTTAAATTTCAAATACTAAATTTAAGTAAGTATGTAAAGTTAACTAAGTATAGTTCTCGGTTACACACCCTTGTACTGCTGAAGTATAGTTCTCTCGGTTACACACCCTTGTACTGCTGAAGTATAGTTCTCGGTTACACACCCTTGTACTGCTGAAGTATAGTTCTCTCGGTTATACACCCTTGTACTACTGAAGTATAGTTCTCGGTTACACACCCTAGTACTGCTGAAGTATAGTTCTCGGTTACACACCCTTGTACTGCTGAAGTATAGTTCTCACTTTGCAGCGCCAGCAGCCTAGCCTGGTAAAACGACTCCCCCTGCTGGACAACATGCATTACATGCCGTTCAGAAGAGAGCTCAAAAGCATTTCTTTAAACGACCATAACTTTTGATAGGAACGTGCTAGAGACTTACTTTTTTTTTTGTTAGACTCAGACATTTTTGCTCTACAAGCCTGGGGCCGGATTAAATCATCTTGACTTTGACATATGTGACGTAGACAAAATGAACAATTCGTCTACATTCTATACTTGTAAGCGTCTTGCAAACATAATTCAAATGTTTAACGATAATGTAACTCTTGAGAGTGTAAAATGAAACAAATGGACCCATTGGGTCCATTTGGTTTCATTTTAAGTTCTCAGCCAGTTGGTTTTCAACCACTTGTTGAAAACGGCACATGTAGTGTGGCCCCTCTGGGGTGCGTGTGGAAATACGTACTTCTCACAAACTTAAAACACATCTATAGCAAATAAAGACACAACAAAAAGTCGCATATTAGGGTATTTGAAGCTGAAACACTGATGGCTCACAATGTCCCCACATTGTGAGCCATCAGTGTTCAGCCTCAATTTGTGGGACACCTAAGAAGTCTTTGAAAATGAGGGACTGTCCCACTCAAAGAGGGGACATCTGGTCACCCTAGCTGCGTGAGCTTATTCTAAGAGTGACCCTGCCGCGCGGCCCGGAAGAAATGAGGGTCGAAAGTGCCAGGTGAACTAATAGACAAGCGCCGTTAATAAGCTTTCAGATATGTTAATTGATGCAGCCGCGCCACCCTGACTAATGCCATGTCACATTTGAATAAACGCATTACTCAGAATTGACGGGCGCACAAGATCAAAATGTCGTTAGCGAGCCCCTGCTACCGCTAACGGTAATGACGTGGCAAAGTAAACGAAGTGGAGTTGAAACGGAGTTCAGCGAGTGAGTTAGTTTGCTTGCCTGTACAGCGACGGTACTTCAGCCCAGCGGGAGTCCAGCAAGCGAGAGAAAAATGATGATATGGTGACAGCGTGTGTGCAATGTCAAACAGCTCCGTTCTTCAAACCAAAGTTTTGCCATTATCTCTGCTCTGGAGCAATCAAATCGCAAACAAAGTTACTTGACTCTGATGCACAATCTGAAAATGTGTTTTTACTGCACCAAGACTTTGTAAACTATGCATGTTCTCTACTCTCTTTCCTTCCTCTCTGTCCCTCTCTCTTTCTTTCTCTCTCTAGCTCTATGCAAGTTTTTGAATTAATTCTGGTGTATCATTAATTCTGGTGTATCATTAAAACCCCACTGGTGTGTGTTCTCTTCTTGTCATGGTGTCATCAGGGGGAGAGAGGGGTCCCGGGGCTGCCAGGAGACCACGGCGAGAAGGGGGAACCGGGGGACAGCATCGTCGGCCCCCCAGTGAGTACAGCTTGCCTACAGACCACCCTGCATTTTAACACACATCCCCGAGTCCTTCCCAAATCGTTTCAGCTCAACACCCCAAGGAACATTTTGGAGTCTCCCTGGGACTTACAAGCTTAATAGCTGAGATGGTGCCTGCTCTCTTGGGGCTATCAAAGTGTGATTAATTTCAACTTTAAAGTAATAAAACCTTTTCAGACATTGCTGACCCAACTTTTTTTCTTTCTTTCGTTTTTTTTTTAATACTAGAACACTGAACATGGGTGATTTTCACCCGGACGATTATATCTTTCACAATGTCTGAACTGGGTGGGTCTTTCAGTACCTTCATGATGATCAGTGACCGCAAAGAATGTGGGTTTGTTTCCCGGCACACACACCTTTTTTTACGTACAGGTTTCGGGTGAATTTCACCCGTGTTTAGTGATAGTGAGTTTGAGAGAAAAACAATCTTCACTGGACCAATCTTACCGGTCTTATGAATGTTTGGAGCTTTCCCTGATTTTGCCCCCCACTCCATAAAGAAGAGTAGCCCAAGTTGTCATGTAAGCTATTTCTATTAACATTAAGGAAAAATAAGGTAAAATATACCTGTGTTTAGTGATGGTGTAACAAAAATGAAGTTAAATGTTCTAGGATTAAATATGGGAAACCCTCCAGGGCAAAATAAATTCCCGACTGAGGCAGGCGTCGCGGCAGGTATAAATCTGTCACGGCAGGTATCACTATGGTCGTGACAGGTTCATACCGACCTCTGCCTCGCGCCAGTTTTACTAAGTGTCATTTTTACTAGCTGCTTGCCGCAGTCAGGAATTGATTTTGTCTCTCAAACAGTCACAATCCATACAAATGGGGGTATGACCCAAAAACAGGTCCCGAGTCCATAGTTTGGGAAACACTACTCTACCATACCTTGACATTTTTGTGTGAATCTTTTGAGGTTTCCTGCCAGATGGAGAGGCCGAGAGGGTTTTTGAGTGTCGCTTTGTGTTGCCGCTTTGTTGAAATACTGGTGTTGTAAAAAATCCAGAAAAAAATCAATAGAGCAGAAGGTGTCTTAACACTGCTTTATTGGATCCGGCGGGGTGCTGAAGTACGGATGGGTTTTTTATAACAGTGTTGTGTGATGTTTCCTTACAGGGTCTCATGGGACCTCCAGGAAAACCTGGAATTGAGGTATGTGGGGTTGGAAAAACCTATACTGCATGTCTGAACCTGCTGATTCACACAAAAAAGACAATTCATTTGTTTTATTAGGATCTTCCGTCAGCTTTTGCCTTCACAACATTTTGCTGGCAAACTGAACTCGTGAACTCGGTGCATGGCACCGTGTTCACACTGACTCAACTCACTTTCTCATTGAAAAAAATACTCTGTAGAGCAGGGAGACATATAGCTGTGTGTCTCCCTGTAACCGGAGTCATAGAGTACAACCATTACAACCATTGGTAGATACCGGTAAATATTGATACATATTTTTTAAAATAAATAAATAGATTTGTTTACATTTTTTTACATCCTGTACAGGAAAACATGGCATGTTTTGGACATTTTTTTAGAATGGTGATTAATCATGATTAAATTAATTTTGAAGCTGTGATTAACCCGATTAAAATTTTAATCATTCAACAACCCTAACAAAAACAATAATTACATCATTTATAATCACGATAATAATCTACGGAAGAATACAAATATATACATTAAAACTAAACCAAACATATTCTTGCCTACTGGCACCAACATCCAACTCTAGATAGTGCACAAGTCCTGTCTGATCATGCCAAATTGTGTGTTCACATTTCCAGGGCCCTCGTGGAACCCAAGGTTTAACCGGCCCTATTGGACCTCAAGGAAGAGAGGTGAGTGCTGTGGTCTCAGATCTGACCTGTTTTTAGAAAGAGAAACCAGGGGCGTTTTTTGCCATTAGGCAGACTAGGCAGTTGCCTAGGGCGTCATGAGGGGAGGGGGGGTGAACACCCGACATGCTTTAAAAGGATACCAGGCTAATGAGCCTAATATGGATAAATACATTATACGTATCATCTATAACTAGAATTGAACATTTAAAACACATACAACGTATAATATGTTATTTAGTTTAAAATTTTACAGGAGATTTTTCCTGGAGCCCCCCCCTTACCAAATGGACCCGTAAGATTTGGCACAAAACATGGAATAGAATTATAGCATTTTACAATGCTATGCTTTATTGTTGTTACATGGCCTGTCTTTGGGCTTTGCACATACAGTACATGTAGGAGTAAGAGACTTGTTATTGTGCTGATGATGAATGTATTTTTTTTTTTTTTTTTTTTTTTTTTTTTGAAAGGTTTTGGAAATTCATTGATCGAACTGTGTGAGAACTTGATTAATCTAATAAAATCAGTTTAATAATTATTTTGATTGATCTGTTGCGCCTCCTCTTAAAGGGCCCTAATCTAGACCGGTCCTCCGAGAGTAACCAGGTAAGTCTCCAGGATTGTCCAGGTGAACCAGTAAGTATTGCTGACCGTGTGTTGATTCAGTTTTTGTTTTTAGTCGGGATTCAGCCCTTTTGATTGCGGTAAACTCCCATTAGTCCTCTGGTATGTTTTAGTTCTGTTGTAATTCTAGTCGACTAAATCTACAGCTGATTTGGCCACCAAAAAGTATTTGGCCTGATTGTACACATGGTTGCATGCTATACATTGCCAATCCACAAGCTCACAACTCAGTAGCCTTATGGTTGGAGTGTCCGACGACTCCGACCTGAGATGTCGGGGTTCGATTCCCGGCCGGGTCATACCAAATACTAAAAATGGGACCCAATGCCTCCCTGCTTGGATAGGGGGTGGGTCCCTGCGACTACTAGTATCATGTCCATGGGGGTGTACATGTACATTAAGCTGCCTCACGCTACAGAAACAGGAGATAGGCTCCTGACCTATATGGGCCTCAATGGCTCAGCCGGGCCTCATAACATCACTTACATTTTACTTACATTTTGATGCGTATACAATTTGTACTTTTGCTCAAGCACATTTTGCATGCTCTAACAAAGTAGTTCTATATTGCGATATTGATAATTTTACTGTACTAAAGTGTGATAAAGAGTTAATTTTCCACCACTGCTGTCAACACCACTGAGCTTCTCTCGGCTACATGACGGTCACTTTGGGCTGAGCAAGACATAGAACTCCAAAATAATTGCTTTGAAAGTTTGAAGGCTAGTGGCAGATTTTTTTTTTTATGACCAACGCCAACTGGCACCACAAGTCTCTCATGCTAGGATGTGTTAGAAATCCTTGGGCAGGTGTGATACTAGCACGCACGAAAGCACGCACACACACACACACACTGAGCTGAGCTTTTGGACTGGCTATATTTGGTGGGCAGCACCAGTCTGCCACGGTGCATTTACTGTACTTGCAAATTACAATTTGCACTCAAATGAGCCCTTCTCAAAACCCCACCCTTTTGGGCTGAGTTTAGCCACTGTCCAATGCTAGTCCAAATAGTGTAGCAACTGTTGCTATGCAGGTCAAGCTTTACTGGTCAATCTTTCCTCTTCTAAGGTGCCTATTGGACAAGGACGAATTGGGGACTCAGTGAAGGGCTAATTCTTATCGATTGTGTACAGTATAATGTTTAATGGAACTTTTCTTCTCTCTTTGACAGACTGCCTTGCCAATTATTGGAGACATGGGTACTTTTCTCAAGGTAAGTTCTTCACCATAATACTGTAGTTTTTTTGTGGAGAAGACAAATGTAAAATGTGTAGAAATGCAGTGGTGGGCAAAGCACTCGACAACAGAGTCAAGGTATACTTAACTCTAATACAATTCAACTGAAAATTGCTCTGTCAAACATTGTATAGCCTGACCTAAACTGCAATGATTTTGGCCTAGAGGGAGCGGGGACCTTCTACTTAGCCCGCAATGGAAATAATTTAGTCCAGGTTTTCCTTTTTTGTGGAACATGGACGGAAATGAAAGCCTGGCTGACAACATCCAGGGCATTTGCCTTCCACACACAGTGTAGGGAACGCTCCGATGCTAAAATGCCAAGATTCATCACAAAGAATTGAAATCGGCTTTAACCTGGCCGCCGATTGCTACAATATATGCTCAGATATGGACCTAAATACTGCAAACTTGCAGGCCTGTATTTTGGACATTATGTACGAGAGAACAATCCCAACGTTAGCCGAAGATGCTAATTTAGTTGACCAGCATTGACCGGGATTAAAGTGGGCGTCTTATCATCCATGGCACAGGTACACAACCTTGTTTATCTGTTTTACCGCAGAGAATTCCTTGGGGTCTAAGGAGGTTAAATCTACAACCAGAAGCAGACAGGATGAAACATGTGGTGCTCTCTGGGGTGACTCTGTTATATCGTAGATATATATATAAGAAAGCTAGATGGTATGAGGCAGAGCCTCTGACGTCGTTCACGGCGGCCATCTTGTGAGAGGACTAAATTCACTATGCACTATGGCAGCCAAAAAAAACACAGCTATAACTCGCTCAAAACTTGACGGATTTACAAACGGATTGCATTATTATGAAAGTTATCAACGTGGCTATGATTTCGCTATTTTTTCCCAAAAAACATCATGTAACAGCTGCGGACGTCTCTGACGTTTACAACAAACCAATCCGTTTGAAAAACGGTTGAAAAATAAGCGAGTTATCGTCATTTAACTCATTGAGCGCGATCGGATTTTCTTTGTTTTCTTTCCACTGCGCGGGGCTCAAACCAGTTCGATCGGTAAAAAAGCCCTTATTTTGAAGCTCAGATCTCCTAAACAGGATGTGCTGTTTCTGTTATGCTGTGTTGTTGTTGTCTTGCCTAATCGATCATCTGGCGATGTACCCAAAAACATCCGGGTCACAGTAGGAAGAGCTGTGTAGCCCTGGCTGCTTAACCCATGCGCCAGCGACATTGAGGGGGCAAACCGGAGGAGAGCCGTTTGAATGCATTGGGTTGAATGCATGTCAATGGGACGGGGGAAAAAAAAGTTGTCCCCATTCTGTCCCAAATGAAAGTCAGCAACGGGATGATCATAGACGATGCGCACGGACTAATAGTTGGATTAAAGAATGAAATCTACATCTCGTCGTGATACGAGCCGTCCGCGTGACCGGCGGGGGGGTTCTCCACGGATGTCCACGAGCAGCTCGAGAACGGCGCTTTAAGAATTAAAAAGGATATGCTCATAGACACAATGATATGCTATCCTCTCACAAGATGGCGGCCGCGTAACAACGTCACTCCCCATTGGCCAGCAGCGCAGGCGAGCCATCTAGCTTTCTCATATATACAGTATCTATGGTTAGGATGACGGGGAGGAGGAAGGGAGAGGGGGGGTGCTCAGAGAATTCAGGGGCGGATTGGCCATTGGAGTACAGGGAGTTTTCCCGGTGGCCTGCGCCACCTAGTGGCCTGGACAAGATCCAAATGCACTAGTGGCACTTCCAAAATGCACTAGAATGCGCTAGATGCTCGTCTGGAACATACAGATCAAAATGACCATTAATCTTCTACATTCTCTAGTTGTGTAGACTAAGTTGGGCTAATTCACATGATGAATTTTTAACTCTTGAGGGTGTAAAAATGAAACCAAATGGACCCGCAAGGGTCCATTTGGTTTCATTTTTACGCTCTCAAAGAGTTACATCTCGTTAACCAGCTGCCCCGCCCCAGGATGGCCTGGCAAGGCAAATTGTCCCGGTGGGAAATATGTGCCAATCCGCCCCTGGAGAATTCTGTAACTTTTCACAAGAACTTCCACAACCTATTAGTCACTGTCCCTTCAATAGCTTATTTGTGATTGTTTTTCCAAGCTCCCGTCGTGGCAGCAGGCCTTGTTACGCGCCGACAGGAAGTGGAGAGACCTTTCACACCAATTTATTGTGCATATTGAATGGCGGAAGGAAAGTTTTTTCGAGTCTCAATATCGAGAAGCCATATAATCGGGCGATGCTCTGTCCCGAACCCTGGAAAACACTCAAAGGAGAATCCAAAATAAACAAACAGACGAGCTGTCACAAAGAAAGGCATCAGATTATTGATGACCCCCTGGGGAATCTAGGTGTCACAAGCACCAGCGCTTGTGGGAATTAAATTAACACGGGAAAAGGTATGAGTGGAGAGAAAAGAATATGCTTCGATTGTACCGCTAGATTTCTGTATACTGTGTCAGAATGAATGGGTTTGCTATGATTTTGAACATTGTGTCATGAAATAGAAATAGAAATATGCATCTATATCCGCGAAGAATATCTTATCTTCACATCACGATTGCTTTGGCAAAATAAAATCCAGGAGAGTAGTTCCTAAAACAGGCTGTTTTTAATGTGGCTTTTTGAAAGGAATGTTGGGTTATGACTGAGTTGTTATAGCAGATAAATAAAATGTTGAGGAGTCTGCTATTTCTAGTCTGCTATATCATTCTACTATTTGGTGGACTTCATATAAGATCTTTTTTATATTTTGTGTTATTATATACAGTATGTTAATTTCTGTATCGGATCGGAATTGAAAAAAGTGGATCAGGACATCCAAAGTTATAGACCTAGCATACTGAACCTGGAGCGATGCACAGGTAAAACTAATTGAAATGAAATGAGGTACATTTAAGCCTAAGTGGTAGAGGGGCTATAGCATCACAGAGACATGATGCATTCTGCAAGAGTACATCTGCCCCCCTGGCAGTGTGCTTAATCAGCACCATGGAGAGTGCCACGGAAACACACACACCAGACACTGCATCTAACCTCCTATACACTACGCAGGGGTTTTCAACCTTTTTGATACCAAGGCCACTATTTATTCAGCATTTGAGCCACAGACCACCATTTGAGGCCATTTTTGCCCCACAGACCCCAAAACTAAAGATTTATTTTGCTTTTGTCCACAATTTCAGGCTGGATTTATGAGAAAAACAAAATAGGCAAACATACAGATCTTGGGCTAATTCAGATGGTGAATATTTTACCTCTCAAAGACTTCTGGTTAAACCAACTTTCCATAATTTAACAGGGGACCACCTGGAATCCTCTCAGGGAGCACTGGTGGTCCCCAGACCAGCACTGTCTACAGCATATTATGAAAGGTGTATGAATGGAAAAACGAGACACTTTCCGTGTATAACCTACGCAGCATGAATAGCCGTTCAAACGCTCCACTTTGGCCTGAGCACATTGATTGCGAGACGACATGACCTGCCAGTAGTTAAATCTCTCTCTCTCTGTCTCTGGGTTCAATTTGCAAACGCTCAATGTTACATATCATGAAGGTCCATTTAGATTTAGATCAATAATTCACTTTTAGAAATCCTTGATTCCCCTTCCGTAGGCTATACCCCAGTGGGGGGTCGTCAGTGGCAAATTTGATCTCGGAGCTCCCCCAGATTCAGGAAGGGTGGAAGCAATCCTTGAACGGTCGCGACTGCAAAACGGTTATAAAACCGCCGTGGCCGTTTTGCATAACAGCCACGACTTTTTTTACATATTCAACCGTTTTGCATAACAGTTGTGACAGTTTGCATAATGGTCGAGGGTTAAGCCATTAGGATTAGCCATAGGTTTTACTGAGTTATGGCTTACGGGTTAAAGGGGAATTCCACCCATTTTCAAAATTTTCCTGAGAGGGTACAGATGGAACCAAATGGACCCTAGCAGGTCCATTTGGTTCCATTTGTAAAAAATGGGTCTGAAAGAAAAATCATTAACATCTTGATGATGTCATCAGATGTATTTCACCATGTTAATGATTTTGTCAGACCTGCATTTTTAGGAAATACAGAATTGGGGGAACTTTTTAATCATGTCCACCCAACATCTCTAAGGTGTATTAATGACATATTAAAATGTTGAAAATGGGTGGAGTTCCCCTTTAAGGCTTAGGGTTAGGGGTTAAGGTTAGGGTTAGGCATCGGATTTACTGAGATTAGGTTTAGTAGGGAAAATGGTTGCAACCGCTGTGCAACGGTTATAAAACGTTGTGACGGCTATCGTGGTCGAGCATTGCCTTTGCTTGCAAGAAAACTAAGATACTCCCAG
>CM076974.1:42663998-42778998 GCA_039105355.1 Benthosema pterotum
TGTGTCTGACCAGGGTTATTATAGTGATGGATTTTTTTTTTTCCAGTTTTTAGTTTTAGTTTTCGTTAGTTTTAACATTTTATTTTCTATTTCAGTTAGTTTTAGTTTGGTTTTAGAGTGGGTTTGCTAGTTTTTATTTAGGTGAAAATATTTTGTTTTAGTTAGTTTTAGTTTAGTCATAGTTTTAGTTTTAGTTATTATTTTTTTTCTGTGCTTTAGTTGTCAGGTATAGAATTTTAAAAAAGTAGGAAACGGTTGGTATTCAACCCTTGCTTTGAGTTTCTTAGTAGATTGGATGATTGCATTCTCCCACAAGAACACAATTTTTACACCCAGTGTTATGGAACCCATTGTTATGGAGTTTAGTTATCGTTTTTTGCATTCATTTTTAGTTTTTATTAGTTTCAGTTAACTCAAATGTTTTTAGAATTTTAGTTTTCGTTTTTTAGTTAGTTTTATTTAACTATAATAACCCTGGTCCTGACCCTCGATTCAAGTTCCTGACACCAGATTATACAGTAGTTCTGACACCAGATTATAGCCGCAGCAACATTCTAGCTTTTGACGCTAGATTCTACAGTAGTTTCCGACACTAGATTCTAGTTATTGACACTAAATTAAAGTTTCTGATGCTAGGATCTACTTTTTGACACTAGAATCTAGTTTTCTGACGCTAGAATCTAGTTTCTGACACCAGATCGAGTTTTTGACAATAGATTCTACAGTAATTTCCGATACTAGCTTCTAGTTATTGACACTAAATTATAGTTTCTGATGCTAGGATCTACTTTTTGACACTAGAATCTAGTTTCTGACGCTAGAATTGAGTTTCTGACACTAGATTCTATCGTTTCTGACACTGGAATCTAGTTTTTCTGAAAGATCTATGTTCCTGTGTCAGTGATGCAAAACATATTCCAAGCCAAGGACACCAGAGTTATCCATATTTGGCTGCAGACCCCCCCATCTGGGGGATTCCCTGTTCTAGGGATCCCCAGAAGCAAAAGATTTGAGTTAAAAATGTTTGCTTCCAAAAAAATGTATTCAGAGATTGCAGCACATTTCACCATTTTTGAAAATGGCAGAACTACAAGCTCATATCGCGCCACTCGGTGGCGCGATATGAGCTTGTAGATCTGCTATTTTTCAATAGCTACAGCACCAAAAACCCGTTCTGTACAGAAAGGGTTAACTCGCACGCTGCCAGCGACTTGACTGCTAATTAATTCCATAGACCGAGATGAGTTCTGAAATGCCATCCCTTCCCGGGCGCAGATGTTCTGTCACTATACATTTATACATTTTCACAAATAAAGCCAGGCTATATATCCCCAGGATACATCCCCAGGATACAGTCAGCTGTGATATACAGCTTAACTGCGCATAGCCGTGGTGCATATTGAGCTGTGTGTGTGTGTGTGTGTGTGTGTGTGTGTGTGGTGTGTGTGTGTGTGTGTGTGTGTGTGTGTGTGTGTGTGTGTGTGGTGTGTGTGTGTGTGTGTGTGCTGCATTCATTCCCTCAGCCTCTAGTCATGTTAGCATGATACATATCGCAGTGAACGGAGCGTTATGGAATCTGGAACGGTGCTTCTTGTCTGAAGCATTTCCCATGCCAAGGAACCCCCCCCCCCCCCAACCAATTAAAGGATATCCACTTGGTGGTGGTGACATGCATGCATGCACCACCCCTCAGCCACCTGAAAGACGCTGTTTTTCAACCCCAGATGTTGCGATGGTTGGCTTCATCGCCTGTGCCACCAAACATCGTGGGCCAAAAAAAGGGAGGTTCAATCCCCCCTCCCCCCAAACCCCGAAATGCAATGAAAACAATGTATTTTTGCACAGTTATACCTACAGCAGTGGTGCCCACACTGAGAGCTACCCCTAGAAAGTTTGAGCTTTGAAATAGCGGTTATGGTGTTACTTACTGTTATAGTGTCTCAATAATGAGCTTAAAATGAAAAATAGAGGGAGAGAATTGGAAGGTTTTCTTGTACGTTGCATATGCTACTATTACTAACGTTTGTAATGTTGGCTTCAGTCTCTCGCACCCAAAACTAAGAACTTTCATGTTTTTGTCCACAATTGAGGAAGAGAACTGGCAAAACGTTGGTCAAAATAACAATTATTCTCAATTTTCTAATTGCCTGGACTCTTGAGTGTAAAACGTAACCAAATGGACCCGTAAGGGTCCATTTGAGTTACAGATCTATGAGGACTCTCGTGATCTACCTGCACAGTTTCTGTGATCTACAGGTAGATCATGATCTAGCTTTTGGGCACCCCTGACCTACAGTATAGGCCAGCCAACCATCTATCAACCATCTATTTTTCCGTTTCAGTTTGATGCTGTGACAGTTATTTAGCATTGCTGGGTTTCAAATCACTTTAAATATTAGCTTAATTTGAATGGAATATCTTTAAATTTTGGGACTTTTGCATGCCATTATTTTTGGTGGGGCAGTCAGGCCATTTATGGGGTTTCAAAAACACTGTACTGCACACATCTCTCTACCTGTGAGGTGTGGGGAGAGACATTTTCCCCCAGGAGGATAATGTGCAGAGTTTGGGTCTCAGCGTGCATTAATAAAACCTCCACACAGCACACATAATACACATGGGCAGAGCTATATGTGGCCTCAACTCACAAATATCATGGTGTTTGTGAATAGCGATGTACTGTATGCATGGATGGATAGATTGATTGACAGGTGAAGGGCCAGACGGATGGTTACAGACAGGCAGACAGGCAGGCAGGCAGCTGGGCAGGCAGCCAGACAAACAACCAGGTCACAATCAGGTCGTGACAAGTTGCTTACTTGTTGCAACCTGATTACAACCTGGTCGCAACTAATTGCAACCTGGTTGTGAACAAGTTGCAAGGGTTGAGGTAAGGGTTTGGTTAGGGTGGTATGGTACTGTAAGAGTTTGGTTCCCCCTATAGGTGTCCCTCTATAGGGGGAACACATTAGATGCACTTTTTTGGGTCATCAGCTTGTTTTGACTCAGAATGTTTCTTTGTTTTGGGGTCTCTATAGTGTCTGTATATATGTCTGAGACAACTACACATCCTGATCTTTCATATTGGTTTAAACCCTGTGGAAATGTCTTTGTATCCATTGTTTTTCTGCATCTTCCTTTCCCCCTCCGTCCGGTTTGGTTGGATTCTAGTCCACACACTTCCATTGCTAATCTCGTGTACCATAAAATGCTGTATGATTAGAGACATTTCTTTTGCATTATTTATATATAAGCTGGTTTGGCCTGTCTGCTATTGTGTTTTTGTTTTCCCCTGTATATTGTACATTACATTTGTTATATATGATTAGATGGATGCCGTTTTCGTGGTAACATGTTTTGCTTTATTCCTATCATGGTGTTTGTTGATCTATTTCTCACTAGCAGTGTGGGCTTAAAGTAGCTAGTCTATTTTTTAAGTAGGGGTCGCGATTGGATCTCAGTGTCTCTCAAAGTATATTCACTAAGACAAAGCCAGAGTAGCGACACAATAGTCTCTGGGAAGAAGAATGAGGGCAGAATTATTCAATGCTGCAGACTCCCACCATGTGTAAATATATGCTGGCTGGGTTGTCACAGCACTAGACGACCAAAAAAACCACTGCGCTGTGACAAGAACTGGCTGCCCTGACGGCAGCGCCACCAGATAAGTGTCACTCTCTGGTTTCCGGAGTACAGTCACCAACCATCCAACGCCTCTACCACCGATATACAAACCTATCTGATGAGGACAGTGGTTCTCAAAAAGTGACCACACACGCGCACGCACGCACGCACGCACACACATGTCCTTTAAAGGGGAAGTCCACCCATTTTCAACATTCTGATATGTCATTAGTATACCCAAGGGGTGCTGGTGGACATGATAAAAAAGTTCCCCCATTTTGTGTTCCCAAGAAATGGAGGTTTGAAGAAAACCACTAACAAGGTGAAACATCTGATGACATCATCAAGATGTATTTTCACCATGTTAATGGATTTCTTTAGACGCTTCTTTTTTTTCTGAGATCATACAAATGGAACCAAATGAACCCGTTCATTTGGTTAGCCTATGTATGCTCTCAGAAAAAATGTTGAAAATGAGTGGAATTCCCCTTTAAGGGCTTCCAAGGACTGGTGAATCTGAAATCTAGTCCCATGGTTGTAGATATGTTACTACAACTATTATGATACCTACACTTTTTACCGGTATGCCTTGAAAATACAATTAAGCGATCGGTTTGTGTTCGTCAACTGCTGATGCTCCCTCAAAGTATTCTGACTGGCCGGTTGGTGATGCAATTAAGAGACCTAGAGATAACTAATGTGATTGAGTATTACCGTTCGCTCTGCTCACACAAAAGTAGGCCATGCTACCTGTGCGCAACATGCAAGTTAGAGTTGGCATTTTACTGAGTGCAGATCTAGTTTGCAACCATCTTAGCTCATAGCACTTGCCCTAGGCTTTACCTCCTACATGCCTATGCAAAGTCTCAATGTGTGCATCTTAGATAGCATTTTATGTAGACTTCGATAGCAGTGCAGGCAAACTTATAGCTAGCATTATAGCATTTGTATACACTACAGTATATCAACTATTTAACAGGGCGACTGAATGGTTAAAAAATTTACAGCTTCAAATCAAAAATAGGGTCAAACTGGAGCTGGAAAGGAGAGCCGTGCCTGCGCCCTCATGACGGATGTATTCACTGATGTCATTCACATCTCAGGGCTGAAGAAAACGTATCTACCAATGACAACATCATCGGGGGGCGCAGCATGATCCTTTTTTTTTTTTTACAACTTAATTAGTAACGAACGTTCAAAGCTCGCCCTGATATTCCTGACGATGCTCGAACCCCAAAATCAGGCCTACTATACAGCACTAGTGGCTACTACTGTAACGGTCACTATAGAGGGACGCACATGTCAACATCACAGAGGACATCGTCGCGCGCAGTGCCTTGCACTGGTGCACGGTAAGAAAAAAGAAAAGTCTCAATAAAACTGGATTGGTTCCAGTTGTTTACCGAAGGCTAAGAGCGGAGCGTCCAGGGTGAGGGCTAGGGAAGAGAGAGAACAGCAAAGCCGACAGCTGCCTGGCAGCGGCTCAAATGCAGCTTAGCATTTTTTTTTATACCCCCCTCACCCCCCAAACCACTCTGACTGGCACACAATGGCGTCTCTTTAACTCCATCTCAATATTATTCAGGGACGCGTAAAGAGAGCTGACACCAACCACGGCCTTAAGACACAGTTCAGCTGGCCAGAGCGGTACCTATATTCTGTTGGTTAAAAAAAAAAGCTTTCAGTGAAGGCATCCCCTCAGAGACACACACACACACACACACACACACACACACACACACACACACACACACACACACACACACACACCACACACACACACACACACACACACACACACACACACACACACACACACACACACGGGCGGATCTAGGCATGGGGGGGGGGGGGGGGGGGCAGTTCCCCCCAAATACCCAGTCTGCCCCCCCAAACACGATGCCATGCAAAAAAAAACAAGATATTTCAAATTAAAGTGCTTATATTTAAAATGATTTGAAACACTACTACTGCTACTAACTACAATTGTGGCACCACTAAACCAACAGCATTTCATCATTGAAAACAGAAAACTCTCTGAGTCAGACCTTTAGCTTTATGCATGCTGCATGTCTGTTGCAACTTCAACAACTGATGTTATTATAGATGCTTTACTTGCCTAATAAAAGTCCTGCAACCGAAAATGGTATGGGTGCGTCTTCACCGCCAATGAAGGAGGTAATGAAGCCATTTTCCATTTTCTCTTGCCCCTCCAACATGTTCTCTTGCCCCTCCAACATGTTCTCTTGCCCCTCCAACATGTTCTCTTGCCCCCCCCCCCCCCAAATGGGACATGTTACATCCGCCCTGACACACACACACACCACACACACACACACACACACACACACACACACACACACACACACACACACACACACACACACACACACACACACACACACACACACACACACACACAGAGGATGGATGGTTAGGAGGCAGAGATTCCCACACATGCCACTAGATGGCAAACTGGCTTCATCCAAGTTCTTGCAGATGGCAGAGGGTTTAGAGGATGAGCCAATAAGAAGCCTGTAGGGCTCCTATCAGAAGGGATGAATGTCTGGATGTCCTCAATGCATGAATGTAGGATGATGTGTGTGTGGTGTTCGGCAGAATCCCTAATTAAGGCAGTTTGGCAATTAGGCAGTGAATACCATCAAGCGATTCAGAATGGATGGGATAAACAGAATGCATACATACAAAAAGAGGAATATAACAGAGTCATATTGGGGTAGAAAAGAGGAACGTGTTCGACATCACAGACTTCTCTTCAGCCGACACACACAATAAATATACTGTATATATACACAAGGTTACACCCCCTCCCGCCCGTCAGAGTGCATCCTATCACTGAGTAAATTATCCACTGCACACCAATTTTCGCTCCTCTGTTTTTTTTTTCTCCCCCGCACAAACACTCACTCTCTGCAACAACCAGAAACCTGAACAATTACAGGGAACAAGGAGGATTGTGATGGGAGGAACGGAACCAAGGAATACAAGCTGGCGGGGGTCTGTGTCTCCCTGAGACAGCGCCGTCTCCACGCTCAACTCCATTATACCAACTCCCCCCTCCAAAGATGGATTTAATACATTTAGGCCTGACGTCAAAATTAAGAAGAGGAGAAAAAAATATCAGAAATATCTGATCCGATCGTCAGAAATATCATTTCTAAACCAGTGGTGCTCAATATTTCAAGTCAAGGACCACCCAAAAATGATATGTCATTAGCCAGCCGGGGACCAGGGACCTCCCAGTAAAACAAATCTCATTAACAAAAAAAAAACGTTTGCTCTGAAAGAATATGTTAAAAGCATCCCTGGCTAATAATAACACAAATACTGTATGCCCTAAAACATTACACTTGCCCTATATAGCAAAAATAAATAACACCTCATAATACCTTATAATATGCAATATTATTAAACTCAATACGAGATGCTCCTGTCTCAGGCTGATGTCATATGTACTTGTGTGGCCCAACATATAAATAAAACATAACTTTGATATCATATTGTCATTCAGAAATATTAAGTTAGGTTAGGTAAGTTTTATTAGCACATGAATGTTCCATACATTCCGTAAGTATAGACCTATGGACATCAACCAGTGACAGGAGCAGCTCATATTGAGTTAAATATTGTTTTTATTTGTTTATCTTAGTTTTTTATAGGGCAAGTATAATGTTTTAAGGCATATTTGTAGCATATTGTTAGCCTGGGATCCATTTTAAAGATTTTCTGGATTTTTCAGAAAGATCAGACCTACAAGCTCATGCCACGCACTTGTAGATCTGCTATTTCCGTCAGCTAAAGTATAACATAATGCCCTAAAACACCCAAAAGGGCCTTCCCGTGCAGAGCATGTTAAAGAGCTCATTGACTTTAACAACTCCTAAGGAGAAGAGATAGGGGCTGATGACATTATGTGAATTTGCATTTTTATGCGGAGATGATAATAAATCTGTATTAAACTCAATTTCCCCCTGATCAGCTGGGACAGGTTGGTGGTTGGTGTGCAGGTTTCCGACAATACCAAGATCGGGGTGTTCTACTGCGGCGTTGGCTCATCACCAGGCACACAGTCGGCCTTGAACCTTCTCATCTCTTAATGGATGCAGTTATTAACGCTTGGCCGTTATAAAAAGAAATTCTCTTCCGGACATGTTCTTTTTTTTCTCGGACAGCATATTCGTTGGAGATGTCGTACAGCCTGCACCGCCGCCGTTCGCGGACAAGTGTGCACTTCGTTAATCCACACTCCAATGTGAACGGGCAGAGGGGATGGGGGGGGGGGGGGGGGGAGTATACTTTGAATAAACCAAATATTTGAGGTTGAATCCGAAAGAATGAGCTGCGCAGAGATCGAATGGCAATTACTCTGTGTAAACCGTGAGTGAAACATTGTGTCATTCACCATGGACTTGCACACTAAAATGGACCAACCACACACACACACACACACACACACACACACACACACACACACACACACACACACACACACACACACACATCACACACACACACACACACACACACACACACACACACACACAACCAAATCCTGAGTGTTAATCGATCCATTTGTAACTCAAGAGAGTGTATAAATGTCACCAAATGAACCCGAGGGGTGGGGATTTCAAACTGGTGGCGTCGACTCTGGACTCCGGTCCGCAAAAAAATGTCCAGATTGTAGAAAATGTGTGAGCAAAAAAGAAATGAAATGGGAGGCTGTGGGAAATGAATATGGATCATTGCCCGTGTTGCGCCGCTGTGCTCTCTAGCGTTCTTCTGGCATTCCATTAAAGTGGACACAGATGAATATGTGACTAAAGTGGGTGCAGGCAGGCAGGCAATGCAGGCCGGCCAGCCAAGGATGGAAGGACAGGGGGGCAGAGAGTGGAGATGGTGCAGCAACAGCTGAAACAGCAGCAGCAGCAGCAACAACCACCACCAGCGGCAGCAACAACAGCAGCAGCAGCGGCAGCAGAACCACCATCAGCAGCAGCAACAGCAGCACAACTACCAGCAGCAGCAGCAACAGCAGCAGCACAACCACCGCCGCCAGCAGCAGCAACAACAGCAGCAGCACAACCACCGCCGCCAGCAGCAGCAGCAGCAGAACCACCATCACAGCAGCAACAGCAGCACAACTACCAGCAGCAGCAGCAACAGCAGCAGCACAACCACCGCCGCCGCCAGCAGCAGCCAGCAGCAGCAGCACAACAACAGCAGCACAACAACCACCCGCAGCAGCAGCACAACAGCAGCAGAACTACCACCAGCAGCAGTCGCACAACTACCACCAGCAGCAGCCGCAGCAGCACAAGACACAGCAGTAGCTGCAGCAGCAGCAGAACAGCAGCAGCACAACAGCAGCAGCAGCAGCACAACAGCAGCACCACCAGCAGCAGCACAACAGCAGCAGCAGCAGCAGCACAGCAGCAGCAGCAGCAGCAGAACCATCAGCAGCACAACAGCAGCAGCGCACAACCACCAGCAGCACAACAGCAGCAGCAGCAGCAGAACCATCAGCAGCACAACAGCAGCAGCAGCACAACAGCAGCAGACCATCAGCAGCACAACAGCAACAAAGCAGCAGCAGCAGCAGACCATCAGCAGCAAACAACAGCAGCAGCAGCACAAACAGCAGCAGAACCATCAGCAGCACAACAGCAGCAGCAGCAGAAACCATCAGCAGCACAACAGCAGCAGCAGCAGCACAACCACCAGCAGCACAACAGCAGCAGCAGCAGCAGCAGCACAACCACCAGCAGCACAACAGCAGCAGCAGCAGCAGCACAACCACCAGCAGCACAACAGCAGCAGCAGCAGCACAACCACCAGCAGCACAACAGCAGCAGCAGCAGCAGCAGCAGCAGCACAACCACCAGCAGCACAACAGCAGCAGCAGCAGCAGCAGCAGCACAACCACCAGCAGCACAACAGCAGCAGCAGCAGCACAACAGCAGCAGCAGCAGCAGCAGCAGCAGCAGCAGCAGCAGCAGCAGCACAACAGCAGCAGCAGCAGCACAACAGCAGCAGCAGCAGCAGCACAACCACCAGCAGCACAACAGCAGCAGCAGCAGCAGCACAACAGCAGCAGCAGCAGCACAACAGCAGCAGCAGCAGCAGCAGCACAACAGCAGCAGCAGCACAACAACTACCAGCAGCAACAGCACAACCACTCGCAGAAGCACAGCAGCAGCACAACTACCAGCAGCAGCAGCTCTGAGCTCTGAGGCCAGTGCTGTTCTGTTTGAGCATCACCACCACCACCACCATGCTTATGTGTTCTACCTGCAGTGTTCCAGGGCTATGCACAACACCCCCTAAACCCCCCACCCCAGGCCAGTGTTCTTCCAACTGCACTGTGTGATCTCCACGTCCCGATCTGCCCCCCCCCCCTCGCACGCACGCACGCACGCGCACACGCGCACACGCGCACACGCGCACACACACGCGCACACACACACACACACACACACACACACACACACACACACACACACACACACACACACACACACACACACACACACACACACACACACACACACACACACACACACACACAACACACACACACACACACACACACACACACACACACACACACACACACACACACACACACACACACCATACTGCAGTAGTGTGCTGGGTTTGAATATTTTTCCTATAGAGCTATCCACACTATGGAGTATACATGGACCCCGGGGGTTGTGTGCAGTATACAAACCAATACATTTGTCGACCCGTACCTGTAAATGTGCGTCTACCCTTGCGGGTCCATTTGGTTTCATGTTTACGCTCTCAGGAGTTCCACCTACAGTATATTATCCCAAGTCTACACAATTTCAGAATGTAGAAGATGTTTGACTGTTTTGTTTTCTCCCTGAAAGCCAGCTTGGTAGACAAAAGAAATCTTTAGTTATGGGATCTGTGGGGCTAAAATGTCATCAAGTGGTGGTCCGTGGCTCACCCCTGCGTTAGATGGATGAATCATGGGGGCAGGTGACTGAAGGCACGGTCGCAGTGCAACAACGCCTTCCTTCAGTCACGGTGACCCGCCAGTAAACCCTGCGTTGTCACATCCCAGCGTCAACCCGCCGCCTCCCCCTGCGAGTCACAGCAGGTGCAGGGGCGGATCTAGGCATAGGCATGGGGAGGGGGGGGGGGGAATGCCCCCCTAAATGCCCAGTCTGCCCCACCAAACACGATGGCATGCAAAACAACCCAAGATATTTCAGTGCTTATATTTAGAAGTATTTGAAACACTACTGAAAATGGTATGGGGGCGGCTTCATCGCCCGTGGCGCGAAGCGACACGGGCGATGAAGCTGCCCCCTTACCATTTTCTCCTGCCCCCCCCCCCCCCCCCCATTGGGAAATGTTACATCTGCCCCTGAGCAGGTGACCCGGCGACCTCCTCTGGAGTCGGACACGTCGGCTCCAGCCTGACCCCGAGAGCACGCGTGACATTCTATTAGTGTTCCCGTAACCCCGGCGGACGTCCATGCTATGTTTTAAAACATTAGGGGAAACAAAAGGTAGTGTAGACACGAGGCCAGAGGCCACAGGGCCCTATACCCCCCCACCCATGATGGAGAGTATTATAGACTAACACCAGCAGTGGTGGGGGAAAAAAAAGGTATTTGCAATTTTTTGAGTGGTGTAGCCACTCCCCTAGGAAAGAGCAGTGTCTGTCCTTATGTATGTATCTACAGTATGTATGTATGTATCTCCCTTTTTGGGTAGACTGCTGGTGATGCTGGTGATCTTCACACCGTGGACAGGTGCATGATGGGGAGCTGAGTAACACCACCACACTGAACAATGCAGTACAGTGCTCCCCAGTTCGTTTTCGTCCCATCATCAAAGTGCTTTTGATAGGTACCTTTGTGACTTTCGAAAACAAATTGGAAGACTGGGTGTTGTAGAGGGGAAAAGAACACGGATTCCGAAAATCCATCTATTATTAATGCTAAAAATTACCTTGTTTTATAAACCAGGTGTCGAGAAAGCTATCCTGAGGGATTGGTCTCTAGGACAGGTAACCAATTTATAATTATTAAAATCTAAGGAAAAGTGATTTTGGGGCTACATTCCCCTTTAAATTGCATATCTCAATTTACAATGTGCAATATAATAGCCCGACAACCAAATAGTCCGTCAGTCAGTAGTCCACCGACCAACAGTACGACAACCAGCAGTGCTCCAATTGTCCAACAGACAATGGTCTGACAGGCAACAGTCCCAAACCCCAATAGCACCACTCAATTTAGACAGGTCTGATTTTATTTTTTTTACTTTCTAAAAAACATACAAGGACTTCAAGCCAGAGGTACAGTGTGTGTTTTACGGGGCCCCTGGTGGCAGTGTGGGTATTACAGTCTGTCACTGATGCAGCCTGCATCCTGCATACTAAAGGGGAATACGACCCATTTTCAACATTTCAATATGTCATTAATATACCTTAGAGATTTTGTGTGGACTTGGTTCACATTTGTATCCTCTCAGGAAAATTTACTGTCATTAATATATTTTAGAGAAGTGTGAAAAAATCAGAGAGTACTCTGTGTTTCCTAGTTCTGGGGGAAAAAGCATTAACATGGTGAGTCACATATTCATGATGTCATCAAGATGATGTTTTTTTTTTTTTTTTTTTTTTCTCCCGACTTCTAGGAAACACATAATGGGGAGCTTTTTATATCATGTTCACACATCACTAAGGCATATTAATGAATTCCACTTCACAGGGACAAGACAGTTTTTAACGTCAAACAAAAATACATCTCCTGGCAACAGACACATTGTTGTGGATGACCTTAAAAAACCTGTTTTGCCTCGACCCTTTGCTCCGGTCTAGTCTTTAGACTCAATAAAGAGCGCAATCATGTTACCCTCCGTGGATGGGATGGGGTGCAATACTGCACTCTGACCCATTTAGAACAGTGGTTTTCAACCTTTTTTATACCAGGGCCCACTATTTATTCAGCATTTGAGCCACGGACCACCACTTGAGGATATTAAGCACCACAGAAAACCCAAAACTAAAGATTTCTTTTGCTTTTGTCCACAATTCCAGGCTGGATTTTGGGAAACAAAATAATCAAACATGCGGATCAACATGATGTATATTTTAACTCTTGAGAGTGTAAAAATGAAACCAAATGGACCCGCAAGGGTCCATTTGGTTTCATTTTAACACTCTCAAGAGTTACATCTGGTAAACCAACTTAGCTGGGGACCACCTGGAACCCTCTCAAGGACCAATGGTGGTCCCCCGGACCACCTGTTGAAAACCCCTGATCTAGAAGACCACTTTCTGGGTACCAGGATCCATTACGGCAGGGTCGGATGTAACATTTCTCAATTGGGGTGTCGCTTTGCGCCCATGGCGCAAAGCGACACGATGAAGCCGCATCCAAACCATTTTCGGTTACAGGACTTAGGTAATTAGGCAAGTAAAACATCAAACATCAGTTGTTGTTGAAGTGGCAACAGGCACACAGCATGCACAAAGCTAAAGGTCTGACTCAGAGAGCTTTTCGGTTTTCAATGATGAAATGCTGTTGGTTTAGTGGTGACACAATTGTACGTAGTTAGTAGCAGTTATAAGCACTTTAATTTGAAATTCCGTTGAAATGTTGGTTGTTTGCATGCCATCATGTTTGGTGGGGCAGTCAGGGCATTTACGGGGGCATTGCCCCCCTATGCATATGCCTAGATCCGCCCCTGCATTACGGTGAAACCATTTGAATCACTAAGAGTGTGTGTGTGTGTGTGTGTGTGTGTGTGTGTGTGTGTGTGTGTGTGTGTGTGTGTGTGCGTGCGTGCGTGTGTTTTGTGTGTGCGCACGTGCGCTATGTTACAACAGCCCCCTGTTGTCTCGTGAGGCCTCACAACACGGGGGAAGGTTATGGTAGTATGAATGAGGGCCGCGATCTGGCCGACTATAGCGAAGCCCACCGTATAATGCTCAGAGGATGTGTTGACCTACATTTACCCCTTGTTCAACATCACTGAGTGAGCCCAGAAAGGCTTTTTGCACCGACACGCACCTCACACGAACTTGCACAGCGCACAACCATAATGGATACCACCCCTATACCCCCCCCCCCCCCCCCGCCACACACACACACACACACACACGCACACAGTGAAATACCAGTTTTGACAGATCCATTTGAAACTCCACAGTGTTCAAATGCAACCCGACAAGAAGCTGTTTTGAACACTCACAGAGTTGCAGCGTAACACAAGGGGATTCGACGCAAACACAAACACAAGTCGTGTACACACACACACACCAGGTGGATATATATTGCTCGGTCGGTGAACAATGTGCAGAAATCAAAAAAACCCTGCCCCTCTTGAAGGTCTTGCCCCCTGTATGGCGTCCCTGTAATTAATTGGCCGATTAATGTGTGTTTATTCTAGACACCCATGGATGTGGCTGAACCGTGTCTCACTGGGAGAGGAGCAGAGGCAGACAGATAAATCATAGCCCCGTGCATCTGTCCTCGCGTGTGCCAAACACTCCTCCTCCTCCTCCTCCTCCTCTCCCCCAACCGGGGGCTCCAACGTGAGACCTTTCCCGAGCCAATCAGGTCAAATCATTGTTTCATCCCACCTCCCAATGCACTTGACATTGACAAGATTAATTGCCCTGTGCGTTGGGCGGAAAATGTTAATACTTGCAGGTGTAGTACAGGTGTCAAAAACACTCCTTCTCCTCCTCCTCCTCCGATATGGACGACTTGGAGAGAGGAGGAATTGGGGTAAACCGAAGACCGTGGCGGCACTTAAGCTCGATACCTGTGGTTGAACCGAGGAGGTCCCACAAGGCTCTGCCACTAGGTCTTGCTACAGTAGTTCCCTCTAGACCGACTGACTCTCTTTTGGGGTTGAAAGTGGACGTTCTGCAGTGTAGTGACACCGCTAGGTCGACTATTATTATAACTGAGAGCTGTTCAACAAAAGGGTTAACCGACGACGCTCCCCATCCACACTTGCTTGTAAAATGGGAACACAGGAGGGGTGGGGGTGTAAATCTAGTAGTAAAATCTCAGCTGTGAGGCCTCCTGACCTGGGGAATTCTCCCTCTCTCTTGGCGTTGGGTACTGCCATGGAGCGCCCGGCGGGGGCGGCGGGGGTCAGGCCAAAACTGTAACTACATACCTGCATCACGCTACTGTATTTAAGCACTGCTTTAAAGACGCATGCCGTAGCCATGATGACCCCCACCCCACCCCCCACTGCGTCTTATTGGCTGGCTGCGGAGATGCATGCCTCCTCCCGTAGGTGGTGCGTTTTCATAGGTCGACGGACGTCACGTGACATGGGAACAGCAATGCAGATAGCGTGGCGTTGCTGTTGGGCAGAACACCTTGTGTTTGTGTCGTTGGACAGACAAGGTGTCCTTGTGTTTTTCTAAGCGTATAGCATAACAGCGACGGTTATGCACTACACTAGGGGTATAAGCAACATTGGCATTGTAGAGGGTGATCACTGGCACACTGGCAATGTGAGAGAGGCAAGTGTGAGAGAGATTATCTTTCTATTCATATATATATATATATATATATTTACCTACTATATATGTTTTACAATTTACAATTTACAATTTAGGCATTTAGCAGACGCTCTTAATCCAGAGCGACTTACAATGGTGAAAAGTTTACAATTTAATCTGGATTTACACTACATTTTACAACATACAATGAAGCGCTAAAAACATTGTCATACATTGGGCAACCTATATAAGTCATTGCAGCAAGTACTGTGGGTTGGTATATAATACAAGTGCTATGGGTTGAGATGGAGTCTGAAGAGGTGTGTCTTAAGACTGCGGCGGAAGATAGGTAGTGAGTCTGAGGTCCTGATTGCAGGGGGAAGTTCATTCCATAGTTTTGGGGCCAGGAGGGAGAAGAGCTTGGGGCGCGTGGAGCGTTGTCCAGGCGTTTTTAGTGGGGCTACTGCCAGCTTCCCAGTGTCGGCTGATCGGAGTGTGCGGGAGGGCTTGTAGGGTTTTATGAGGCCACTGAGGTAAGGTGCAGTCAAACCTTTGGTTGCTTTGAATGCAAGCGTGAGAGTTTTGAACACTGTGCGTGCAGCGACTGGGAGCCAATGGAGGGAGCGGAGAAGCGGAGTGACATGTGAGAATTTGGGCTGGTTAAAGACCAGACGGGCTGCAGCATTTTGGATCAATTGGAGGGGCTTAAGTGCACATGCCGGTAGGCCAGTAAGGAGGGAGTTACAGTAGTCCAGTTTAGATATGACTGTTGTCTGGATGAGAAGCTGGGCTGAATCTTGGGTGATGAAGGGTCTAATCCGTCTGATGTTGTGGAGTGTGAACCTACAGGATCGGGTGACAGCTGCGATGTGTGTTTTAAATGAGAGCTGGCTGTCCAGGACAATACCAAGGTTTTTCGCCGTAGGGGCTGAGGTTACCATGGCGTTATCAACAGATATGGTTAACTCCTGCAAGGGGGAGGACTTAGCGGGGAAAAATAGTAGTTCGGTTTTGTCCGGGTTCAGCTTCAGGTGGTTGGACGTCATCCACTGTGAGATGTCGGCCAAGCATGCGGTGATCCGTTCTTCCACATGGGTAGCGGAGGGGGGGAAGGACAGAAACAGTTGTGTGTCGTCGGCATAGCAGTGGTAGGATAGGTTGTGGGCAGTGATGATAGTCCCGAGAGACTTGGTATATAGGGAGAACAGGAGGGGACCGAGCACGGATCCCTGTGGGACCCCAGTTTGAAGGGTGCAGGGGGATGACAGCGATCCTTTCCATGAGACCTGGTAGGTCCGGTCAGTGAGGTAGGAGGAGAACCATCTGAGGGCTGTCCCGGTGATGCCGAGCTCCACAAGGTTGTGTAAGAGCAGTTGGTGGTTCACTGTGTCGAATGCTGCTGATAGGTCCAGGAGAATCAGGACAGCGGATTGGGAGGCGGCCTGGGCAGCATGTAGTGCTTCTGTCACGGCGAGGAGTGCAGTTTCCGTGGAGTGGGCCTTCTTGAATCCGGACTGGTTGGGATCCAGCAAGTTGTTCTGCGAGAGGTGGTCAGAGAGTTGTTTCGAGACCACACGCTCAGTGGTTTTGGAGAGGAAGGAGAGGAGTGATACCGGTCTGTAGTTCTTTGCATCTGATGGGTCCAGGGTTGGTTTCTTCAGGAGCGGTGTTACTCTGGCTGACTTGAAGGCAGATGGAACTGAGCCAGATGTTATCGAGGTGTTGATGATGGAGGTGATGAAGGGAATCAGATCCGGTGCGATTGTCTGAAAGATTGGAGATGGGATGGGGTCCAATGGACAGGTGGTGGGTCTAGTGGAAGTGATGAGTTTTAGGACCTCATCTGGGGATAGAGGAGAGAAGGAGGACATGCAGGGTACCTTAGGGTCAGGTGCATTGTTCTGGGGAGGGGGGGAAATGAGCTCCTGATATCATCAACCTTCTTTTCAAAGTAGGTGACAAAATCATCGGCAGTGAGGGATGAAGGTTGGGTGGGGGGAGGAGGTTTAAGGAGGGATGTGAAAGTGGAAAAGAGCTATATATTATATATATATATATATATATATATATATATATATATATATATATATATATATATATATATATATATATATATATATATATATATATATATATATATATATATATATATATATACTGTATAACAAAGGTGTACAGTTAAATTAAGTCCACTCACATCTGTATGTAAATTACAACCTGCACATAATTCTACATTCATTGAACTTTGACTGGGGAAACAGTGGCACACACACTCGCATGTTTACATGCATAGTACACACTCACACATGTACTGTATATGTCATGTGCGTGCAGGTACTTGATGTTTCTTTTTTTTTTTTTTGCTTTACCGGTATGTTTAATTAGGTCTAACTGATTAATACTATATTTTTAGATGCACAACGTATAAGGCCTATATGGGCTTCCCTTTTCACATGCACTTATTACCAGAGCTGCACATAACTATTTTAATCCAGTACTCAGAGGAGCACCTGGAGATGCTACTTGGTGCTCCCAAAATGTGGCGACCTGCATGACCGGGCCCTGGGACCCCTTTTTTCCACTCCGTACAGCCCCATCAATGTGCAGTCTTACAGTACAGGGCGATAGTTTGGGCGTTGCAATAGTAGCCTAGTAGTAGTACTACTACCTGCATACTACATCCATTAAAAATACTAGTAGTATTTTAGACTTAGAGGTCAGAATTAGTTAGAATTATTTCAGTTTCAAGGCTTTTTTTTACTGGCCCAGTCAGGCAGTCATTATGAGCCCCAGCTGTGTGGTGCTCAAAGGAGCTTTCCACCCCTGGATTGACAGCTCATTGTAGGATTTTTGGTGCTCCTGGGCACCGGAGCACCACTTATGTGCACCCCTGTTCACATGCACTTATTACTGTGTCTTTCAATGTATGTTACCTTTGTATGTGTGCAATTTGAAAGTCCTAAATAATCAAATTGTAACATCCCAACGTTCAGTGCAAAAAAACACTTGTTAATCACAATTAATGCTGTGACAATTAAATTAATTGTCAGCTCAGATTTGTAATATGACAGCCCTGTAGGCATGGAGCGATGAGAGGGTGTGTTTGACGTCAGACCAGATCTCCTTCAGCGCAGTGTTGCCAACTGCCAAAATCCAAAATGCACTAGTGGCACTTCCAAAATGCACTAGAATGCGCTAGATGCTCGCCTGTAACATACCAATCAAAATGACCATTAATCTTCTGCATTCTCTAGTTGTGTAGACTAAGTTGGGCTAATTCACATGATGAATATTTTAACTCTTGAGGGCGTAAAAATGAAACCAAATGGACCCACAAGGGTCCATTTGGTTTCATTTTTACGCTCTCAAAGAGATCTGGTTAACTAGCTGTCCATCATTTAGCCTGGGGAACACATGGTTGAAAACCACTATCATAGGAGGAAAAATGGTGAAAAATGAGGGTTTTATCTCTGGCGCCTGTCAATCAATTTCGCCCCAACTCACTAGTAAAAAAGCACTAGATTTTCCGCCAGGAGTTTTTCACTAATTTTGGCGCTATCGGGGTCTGAAAAAAATCTAAATATAGTGACAAATTCGCCAAGTTGGCAACACTGCTTCAGCGACAGACTGAGAAAAGACAGGGGGAGTGGAGAGAGAGAGACTATTCCGTCCTACATGCAATAACCAAGGGCCAAAGATGGCCGAAACGCGAACGCAGCCCTGGCCCATGCCGCAAAGTGAAGCCGCTTGTCAGCGCAAACAGGCAATGCAGGGTGCAAGCGGATATTCTTTCCTTGTTATCTGCTTGTTATCTGCCGGTTATTAATATAGCTAACATTTATACTGTGTATTTATAGTGCTATTAAAATGGCACGGGCGCGCTAATGTCGCGCCTGAGAAAACAAACCAGCCCAGCGTTGCCCTTATAAACTGTAGCCCAAGCAAACGAGTTCCTCGCTTTGGTTTGACGGATATACGCATAAGTAAACACATGACCCCATTATGTTATTAATTACACACAGAAAAAAAACAGCCTCTATATATTTAAACAGGCGTGTTATCGTTGCACATCTGGTTAACTTGTTGTAATATGATCGTTTTGAATTTGTCAACAATGCCCAGATGTTAAAGGGATATTTCACCATCAAAAAAAAAAAAAAAAAAAAAAAAAAAAAAACATTTAGAAGATTCAGAACACTTCCATGGGGGTCTTTGTGTGTGTATTATGTGGTTTAAGCCCAGTCCCTCTGGTGTCCTCTGCACTACTTCCTGGGCTGCATGTTGGCTCAGTAAGACAGCCCCTCCCGCTATCCACAAGGAGGTGCAGTGCACCAAAGAATTGTGGGAATCGTTTGTGTAGGAAGTAGTGCCAATGACGTCAGAGTCACTGGAATCACAGCGAAAATCTAAAATATCTAAAACCGCATATTACCGTAATTTCCGGACAATAAGCCACACCTGACTATAAGCCACACCAGCTAAACTTGTGGAAAAATACAAGCTTTTCCTTGTATAAGCTTCACCTGACTATAAGCCGCACCTGACAATAAGCTTCATGTTAGAGCGCCGTTGGTGTCCGTTACCTGTAAAAATCCATAGATTGGCTGCTGCACCGTTATATAAGCCGCAGGATCCAAAGGATGTGAAAAAAGTAGCGGTTTATAGTCCGGTTGTAGGCGACACACAACGTAAAGGACCACCAGGCAAGTGTTCCAAATCTTCTAAATGTCATATTGTTTTCACAAAAAACAGCGAAATGTCCCTTTAACGACATGTCGTGTATTACGGTGTCTGGTGGAGAGACAACCTGATGATAGAAAGGAAGAAAATAAAAAAAAAACAGAGCACTTTCAATCAAACGGCTGATAATTACCATATGCATAGTGTATCACACAAATCAGCTGCTACCCCCCATGGAGAGCTTCTGACAGCCAGGCTGGTCTGCTCACTGGGGACTCGTTACTTAATAATCTCACCCTGCAGGTGTGCTGGTAGAGGTCAACAGGCAGCACACAGCCAGCCAGCCGCATGGCTCTGCTCCTACACTGTCCTACAGTACACCGATACAGTACAACCACACATATACACTATGTTCCTGTGCTGTGCACCTACTCTACAGTGTACGCCAGGGGTTTTCAACCTTTTTCATCCCAGGGCCCCACCATTTATTCAGCATTTGAGCCACGGGCGGCCACCAATTGAGGATATTTTTTAAACCCACAGACCCCAAAAACTAGATTTATTTTGCTTCTGTCCGTGGCCATTAATCTTCCAATGAACCAATATCTTCCATGTATCGTATTGTCAACCATGTACTGTGATATGCATAGTATCGCTGTAAAAATGTATTGTTACGCCCCTGTCCTGTACCATAATGTTCGCAATGTATGCAATACACAGGCATAGTGTTCACATGCAAAAGAATGTTGCATAATGTGCAGTCATGTTCATACTACAAAATGCACCTGTGCACCTATATGCAATATACAGCCATGTTCATACACAGTATTTCAGTAAATTCATTTGTCGTTGTAAATTCCTTGTGATTTTTAGGAGGACGTGCCTACGTATGTCCGGGGCGCGTTTATGAATATTTCAGCCATTGGGGCTGGTGACTAAAATCTACATTGGATTGACTTCATATTTATCTATTTATTTATTTATTGGAACATCCAAGGTTCCCGTATTGCACCGCAGTGGCCATGCAGAGCTCCTTGGATATCACTGTCAGTGCCTGAACATTCAGATGCATCTGCATGCAGACACCGTCTGATCCAAAATGAACCCCAGCCAACTCCATTAGACATAATGTAAATATTAAATATACCGTGGCCGGCTCGATTACCCCCCTCCGAAACAACAATCGTTTAGTCTTGTATATCACAAGAGAGGCACAGGGATTCCAGTAACAGCAGCAATGCGGTTTTGTGTGTGTTTTTTTTCTCCCCAGAGCATGCCGCCGATATTTCAAGCCAAATTAGGTTAAATGACAAAAGCTATTTGCTGGGCGATGTAGAATACGTAGATTTTGGATGAATATGATTCTATCCAACGTGACACTAATGCTCAGACCTTATGGAGTCTGCATAATGTCGGCCTTCACGGGTAATACTGGTAGGACCTTGTTGCACTTTTTAAAATTACTCCTGCATGCCTTCGCCATTGTCCACGCAGATGTACTCTATATGCAAAATGCTCTGCACGTGCACATAGGCATCCATATGTATGCACACGCGCACACACCCACGCATTATTATTGCGAATGCAATGAGCGACATTTCTATGTAATCCAGGCAGAAATGTCTGTGCGTCTGTCTGTGCGTGCATTGCTCTCCATATCTGTGCATACCTGGCCCAAATAAGGGAGACTCCAGATATGGGAAGGGACCAGTGTTGGAATTTGGCAATTTTACGGGGGAGCCAGTCTCCCACACCCCCATCCATTGACAAAAATAATAAAAATGCTGAAAAAAGTATATATCGAAATGTTTTTGTCAGTTGTAACTTCCTTCAATGGGAGCTTCATACTCATTTATACAAATTCATATGTTTCATTCCATTCATTCTTTGTAATGAATACATTGCCTAGTTGACATTGACATGAAACACATATAGAGCTGCGCAGTGACGTCACCGCCCGGTTCCAGAAGTCTTTTCCCCATTCATTTTTCTCATAGACTTTTCGAAAATAATTTATATCAAGACGATTACGCCGCGGACACAGCCAACTCGAGTCGTGACGAATCATGATGACACACACAAACTTTTGGGACAATAAAATAATTTCTAACTTGAAAAACGAAACAAAAAGTCTTGTATCATGCCGTTTTCTACTTCTTCCTAATTATATATTATATGACGATATTGTGTTTGTTGTCATGATTTGTCACGACCCGAGTTGGCTTTGGCCGCGGCGCGATCGTGTTTTTATTAACCATTTTCAAAAAGTCTATGAGAAAAATGAATGAGGAAAAGACTTCCGGAACGGGGCGGTGACGTCACTGTGCAACTCATACAGTATAGGCCTACTGACTGGCTATAGCATGTTCTAAAATGAGTAAATCACATAGTGTCAAGAAAAACAAGTATAGCCTTCTTCTCATAGGCATAATAGCCCCCTACCACCGCAAAAATGTGTTTGGCACCACAAAAAAAAAAAAAAACTTCCCGCTGAGAGAGCCCAAAATTGCCTATGAGCGTTCGCTTCCCGCGCATCTTACTGGTTATTACTGTATGTCGACTACAACAATACTAAATATTGACCATTACATCAACCAAAGTGTGACCAAAGTGGATAAACTGTAGATTTAGTGCAATAACAAAACATCCCTAACAGTAAAGGGGATTATTTTCAAAAGACGGTGGCTTTGGTACTGAGAGTAGTGTTACAACATAAATCAGGCACAAATACTACAATAACCCCTAAACCTAATCTCTAAATAACAGTCCTCATCTAAATATCTATAGGGGTTCATTGTGACTGGGGACCACCTGGAACCCTCTCAAGGACCACTGGTGGTCCCTGGACCCCCAGTTGGGACCCACATCTATTATAAGATGAATTAATGAACTAAAAAAAAAAACCCTCATCCTAACCCAAATCTTTCCCTAATTGTAAGCCTCATTATCGTTTTCATTTTTTGAAACCATAACATCTATTTATCTTGTGAGGACGAAAAAAACAGGAACAACAACAATTTCTCAAATTCTACTGTACTTGTGGGGACAATTGGCGCAAGTACAAGCCTGGCACGAGCACACACACCCACACAGGTGTGTGCTCGCACAGACAGGTGTGTGCACGCACATACACACACAAAACAACAACAACAAGGCTTGCGCTGAGAGAGAAAAAGGAGCAGCCATTTGGTAATAAAGACAGGAGGGGGCATGCTTCCTAATCATTACACACAACGCTCCCTGGGGCTGGATGAAACATTTGACTAGCAGCCCTGTACCAGTTCCTCATGTTTTAGGCCAACTTTCTGCAGACATTAGTCAGTGGGGAAGACAACATCCACTCTCCTTGTTATGAGAAGGCGCACGGCTGTGTGCTGTCAGGGTCAGCATAGCAGTACCTCTGGAGTGTCTCTGCTTACCACATGGGACACATGTCTGGACTATATCCAACAACCACCACCGGTACAGTAGGACACGTATGTGCTCAAGTGCTGCTGTCAAGTTCTGCACACAATGCATTCTAGAGTAAAACTGGAATAAATAAATGGTGCATTTATGTAGTGCCTTTATCCAATGCTTTATCCAATGCTCAGCTTTAGCAGCTCAGTGGCCTTGTGGTTAGAGCGCTCGCCCTGAGATTGGGAGGTCCGGGTTCGATTCCTGACCGGTTCATACCAAAAGACTGTAACAATGGGACCCAATGCCTCCCTGCTTGGCATGAAGGTAAGTCCCTGCGACATACTAGCGTCATGTACTTGTGACGGGGGTGTACTTATACATCAAAGCTGCCTCACAATACAGAAACATGACATAGGCTCCTGCCATATGGGCCTCGTGATATCAGGGCTTACTACATTACTTTATACAAGGCGCTTTACACAGTGCATTACGTTCACACACACACACATACATACACACACACACACACACACACACACACACACACACACACACACACACACACACACACACACACACACACACACACACACACACACACACACACACACACACACACACACACACACACACACACACACACATAGAGTGCGATGCAGAATACCAAACCACATGAAGCAAATGACCAAATTGACCCTAAATGGTCAATTTGGTTGGATTTGTACTCTCAGATAAAATGTGCTAAAAGAAAAATCATTAACATGGTGAAACACAACTCGATAATGTCATCAAGTTGTGTTTGACCATGTTTTGTTTCAGACCTCCATTTCTGGGAAACACGGAATGGGGGACCTTTTTCATCATGTCCACACAACCTCTCGAAGGTATATACAGTAAATGTATAAAATACATATTGTATGGATAATATACTGTCCATGTTGTAAATGGGTGGAATTCCCCTTTAAAGGGGAATTCCATTTTCAACATTTTTTCAAGAAGCATCTAAACAAATCCATTAACATGGTGAAAATACATCTTGATGTCACCATGGTTTCACCATGTTTTCTTCAGACCTCCATTTCTTGGGAACACAGAATGGGGGAACTTTTTTTTATCATGTCCACCCAACACCTCTATGATAATGACATAGTAAAATATTGAAAATGGGTGGAGTTCCACTTTAAGCAAATGTACTGTAAGGTAAGTAAGTCACTTCACACCACTGAGCTCAACAGAGACCTGTTGTGTGGGATCAGCTCTCGATGGCGGGCGACAGAACACAACAAACAAACAAGGCATATTAATGAGGATACTCAGACGTGTGAGCGCTGTGGTCTCCCAAGCCACAGGGTTAAGTGTTACAGGGGCGGATTGGCCATATGTTTTCCAGTCCAGGGCAGGCCAGGGCGCCAGGCCCAGGCCAGGCAAACTAGTGTATCTATCCTTCAAAAAAGAAAAGGTGTCCTACACCAGAGCCTTCAAGTAGGAGAGATCTTCTACATTCTCTAGTTGTGTAGACTAAGTTGGGCTAATTCACATGAATATTTTAACTCTTGAGGGTGTAAAAATGAAACCAAATGGACCCGCAAGGGTCCATTTGGTTTCATTTTTACGCTCTCAAAGAGTTACATCTGGTTAACCAGTGGCCTGGCAAATGCAAAATTGTCCCGGTGGGAAAATATGTGCCAATCCGCCCCTGAAGTGTTGAGTGCAGATAAGAAATGATACAGTTGCCAGCAGTGGGTGAGTATTTCTGATTCAAGTGCTGGGTCAAGTTCTTACAGGCACTGGTTCCAGTGTTGCCAACTTGGCTCATTTGTCACTATATTTAGCGTTTTCCAGACCCCACCCTCTAGCGTCAAAATTAGTGAAAAGCTCCTGGCGGAAAATCTAGTGCTTTTTTGCTGGTGAGTTGGGTTAAAATTGGCTGACAGGCGCCAGAGATAAAACCCACGTTTTTCACCATTTTTCCTCCCATGACAGTGGTTTTCAACCAGTGGTCAATTGGTTAACTAAATATAACTCTTTGAGAGCGTTACACTCTCAAGGTTTAAAAATATTCATCACGTGAATTATCCCAAGTCTAGTGCATTCTAGTGCATTTTGGAAGTTCCACTGGTGCATTTTGGATTTTGGCAGTTGACAACACTGGCTGGTTCTCTCTCTGAAACAGCTGGACCAGCAGACGGTCAAGGCTACAGTAAAGGGAATGACAACCCAAGAACAACAGCTGGTTCCATTTACGTTGACGAGGTTTCATCCCCACTTCCTGACCGAGGATCATGTGTCTCTCTGTAAGCCAGTGTTTGTCAAACACGGTTCATGCCAGGGACCATAGTTCCATGCCAAGTTTTCACTGTTGTACCGTAATCCTTATTGTGTGTTTGTCGGCTGGTGAAAACACCTGGTCTGCCAGAAAAGCGACAATGAGGCAGCAGAATCTGAGATAATGGCGGTCGAAGGCAAACCGTAGAATGGACGTGGGTGAGTGAGTGTGTGCATATCAAAATGGTCGCGCACGGTTGTCCCGAAATGAACTGTATGCTAATGGCTATCGGCTACTGATACGATCGGATCAAACGATGGATTAAAAGAATGTAACAGAGCCTTCATGTTGGGTGCCCCCCGTTGATTTTCGTGCTGGCTGCGAAAAATACACAAATAATTTAGCTGAGGAGCGAGGACCCTCTGGAATTCCCCCACTAGGATCTGTGTGCGGCTCCCTGGGCCTGACTTTGAGACAGGGGCGGATCTAGGCATGGGCATCGGGGGGGCAATGCCCCCCTAAATACCCAGTCTGCCCCCCCAAACACGATGCCATGCAAAACAACCCAAGATATTTCAAATTAAAGTGCTTATATTTAAAATGATTTGAAACACTGCTACTGCTACTAACTAACTACAGCTGTGTCACCACTAAACAGCATTTCATCATTGAAAACAGAAAACTCTCTGAGTCAGACCTTTAGCTTTATGCATGCTGCGTGTCTGTTGCAACTTCAACAACAACTGATGTTATTATTGATGCTTTACTTGGCTAATAAAAGTCCTGTAACCGAAAATGGTATGGGTGCGGCTTCATCGCGCGTGGCGCGAAGCGACACAGGCGATGAAGCCGCCCAAATGGGACATGTTACCCCCCAAATGGGACATGTTACATCCGCACCTGCTCTGAGAGCCACTGCTCTAAGATTACAGGAACTCCACAACAGAGAAAATAAAGATTCAAATGATCTCTGTCAATACAGAGCTGTGTTCGCTCGTCAACCGCTGTCCCAAAGCGTAACAGCGTCGGTCGGGGTTCTGTTTGAGCAGAGCTCTCACAGGTTATCAATATGTGCGGGTGAGCGCAGTGCGTTACTGTAATTGATCCCATCCTCCTCGGTACACTTGATTCAATACACTGCATGTCTTCTCTGCGTTTGTCTGTGCTCATCTGTCTGAAATGGTTGGTCATGTATAGTTTGTATAGCATGCCACTGAAGGATAGGATAAGAACTATGACTATTGGCTTAGCAATAATAATCAAGGCAGTTGAAAATAGCTAATGGGATTAAATTAATTCTGTTGATTAATCTGATTAAAATTTTTAATGCAATTAACTCATGTGCACACAGACTCAACCCACTGAGCATTTTCTCATTGAAAGAAATCGGTAGAGCATGCGGAGACATATAGCTGTGTCTCTCTGTAACCAGAGCCATAGAGTACTGTATAGCTGGAGGATCTACAAGCATTGAGGGCTTGTAGAACACCTATTTTGATACATTTTAAAGATAAATGGTTATTTTTTTTTTCTTTTTCTTCTTTCTTTTTTAAAAAACATGCAAATTTGGGCATAGTTTGAATGGTGATTAATCGTGATTAAATTAATTTTGAAGCTGTGATTGATCTGATTATTTTTTATCATTCAACAGCCCTAATTCTAATACATTTTTTCAATGGATGAAACAATGTTGAAGGCTGATTTTCTTATAGCATGGTGATTTGTTGCATTGTGGCGAGTTGTGCAAAAAATATCTACAAGCTTGTAATGTGCTCAGCTCTGTAATGTAAACACTCACTTCAATTTAGTTAAAGATGGAGTGAAAAAAAATCAATTCACTAAATGATAAAAGTTACATAGTGCATTACATTGATCCATTCACTGACCAGCACACCCACCGGGAGAAATTTGGGGCTCAGTGTCTTGGCCCAGGGACACTTCGACATGTAGACTGGAGGAGGGATTCGAACCGCTGACCCGCGGGGTCATTGGATGGACCTTCTGGACCTCCAGAGCCACAGTCGCACTTTGTAATATAGACAATCAATCAGCGGTACTAGTACGAGGATCCCGCAGCAGGCGATGAAAGTGGCATCCATGCAGTCAGCATAGTGCAGTGTCAGAGTTGAATAAGGACTGCAGTGCAAGGCTCTGCTTGGACACAGAAAACTTTGCTTCTGCCGGTGATGTGAGGGAGATAAAAACGCTGTTAAAAAGTAGGGGTGAGCAAAAAAAAAAAATCGATATGCCAATATATCGCAATTCTTAATGCCATGATATCCATATCGAATCGCGAGGTTCAAAATCAATTTTTTTGATATTTATGTTGATATTTATATTCATGAACTTGGTCCATATTGTTCAGAATTCCGCCTATTTTCAACATTTTACTGTACTGTATTTTACTTGATGACATCCTCAACTTGTGTGTTGTGTTTGTGTTTATTTGTGTTAGTGATTTTTCTTTTAGGACCTTTTTTTCTGAGGGTGTACAAATGGAACCAAATGGACCTGTCAGGGTCCATTTGGTTCCATTTGTACGCACTCAGAAAAAATCTTGGAAATGGGTGGAATCCTCCTTGTTCTAGTATTATAAAAGCACAGTCATTTGTGCGGAAAAATGTGATATATATCGATATATCAAATCGAATCGCAGCCTAACTAAGTATCGCACTATAAATCAATTCAGAACCCTAAATATCAATAATGTATCATATCGTCCCACCGCTACTAAAAGCCTTTTATTACAGGAGAGAGGACATGGGTTCTTTCAGCCTCGGCGCCCTACAGCCTGAGCCACATCATCAATTGCACAGGAAAGCGGGTCACTCCATACTATGGACGGCTATCGATGAAACGTTGCGGCGTTGTGAGTGTTTAGTGGAGCTCCAAGCCACTGCTTGGACTCCTTAACAATTCACCTGACAGCAAAATCTTTGTATTGAGCCCCACGCTTCCTTCCCTCCCAGTGCGATATGCCTTTAGAGCCTCCATGCAGGATAATTACACTGGACCATGTAAAATAGCATGTTAATTATGCTCACAACGGAAGGCTACTGTGCACTTGTGACTTAGGTCTGCAGCTATTACTGGCAGGATGACAGTATTATTGGCATGATAAAGCATTACATGGTAATTACATTACAGTGTTACCGTGACAATGTATCCATCTTTGGATCGGTATCCATGTTTTGGGGGTCACAAAAAAAATCAGCTTAATCACCATTAGAACTATGTCCAATGTCCAAGCCCCATGTTTTCCTGTACAGGATTTGAACATTTTTTTTTTAAAGAAATTAATCTGGGATAAAAAAGATGTTTTTTTTTATATTTGATTGAAAAGCCCCCTTCGAGGTATATGGCAGGGGTCCACAACTAGAAATGCACACGGGGAGATGCAAAAGATGCAAAAATGCAAAAGACAGTGTATTTGTCATTACCGGTAAGCTGCTTGGAGGACGTTAGCAGCCCAATCACTGAAATCACAACTTCCAACACGGATACAATAATAACTCACACTACTTCTAGTGGGTCCATGTTTAACTTAATTCGAGTGTGGTCAAGTGGCAGATGCATGTTTTTCATATTGCAAATATGGTCGGGTATTTTAGCGTCGGCCCTGAGAGGCCAGCAGAGCCTTAATGGAATTTCCATATCAAACATTCTCTTTATAGTAGCCTACTACAGTACTACTGGACTTCCAACACACTGCTGCAAACACTGCTGCAAAGGCGGCACGGCAAAATCTCAAATTGCTGCCGATCTGTGGCTCGGGGACGGACAGGGAAATGAATGCCTAAGTGTATGTGGGCGGAAACAAAAGGTACTGTCCAGCACACACCGCGTGATTAAAGGGGAACTCCACCCATTTTCAACAATTTAATATGTCATTAATATACCGTGGAGATGTTGTGTGGACATGATAAAAAAAAGTTCCGCCAATTCCGTATTCCGTAAAAATGGAGGTCTGAAAAAATCATTAACATGCTGAAATACATCTGATGACATCATCAAGATGTATTTCACCATGTTAATGTTTTTTCTTTCAGACCCCTTTTCGTGAGAGGGTACAAATGGAACCAAATGGACCCACTAGGGTCCATTTGGTTCACATTTGTACCCTCTCAGGAAAAAAAAATGAAAATGGGTGGAAATCCCCACAAGCAGATCGATCGATCGATCGATAATAAATGCACATAGGTGTTGCAAATGTCTTAACATTTCAAGAACATATTGTGAGCTTGTAGATTGGCCATTTTAATTTAAATGTATTCAGCAAGTTTGGGTCGCTAATAGGGACACAGAATATATCCTTTGGGGGTCTTGAGCTTAAACGTTTGGGAACCACTACAGAAAGCTGTATGCTAGGCCTATTTTTATCATCAAGGCAATGACATTGTGTCAATTGGACATTTTTTCATTCTCCAAGACATAATGGTTCCTCCATGCCATTGGTTCTCAAACATTTTTGCCTTAGGTCACCCCTGTAAATAACTTTTTCATCCACCTCTGGCAACTCTGAATTACTCTGTTGCTTTATAGCACCTTTTGTCATATTAATGGTACATAAATGGTACGTAAATCTTTCCCCAGAAGATACAGGTTATGTCACCATGAAAACCAGAGAGAATAATCGTTTCCATTTAGGGCAGACTTTTATACTTTAACCAACAAGCATTCCTATACTCTAGGGCAGAGGTTTTCAACCTTTTTCATTCCAGGGACGACTATTTATTCAAAATGTGAGCCACGGACCACCATTTGAGGACATTTTAGCCCCACAGACCCCAAAACTAAAGATTTATTTTGTCTACCAAACTGGCATTCGGACAACAACAAAACAGTCAAACATCTTCTGCATTGTCTAGCCCATTTAGGCCTGACCTAAGGTTTCTGAAAAACTTGAAATATTTATATATCAGCATCAAAAAAAAGTTAATTGTGGAATACTGTACATACTGTACAGAATCCAAATATGGATTCCCGGCCTGAAAGGGCTAGTTGAGCGTAAACATGAAACCAAACGGACCCAAAAGGGTCCAGTTGGAATCCTCTCAGGGACCACAGGTGGTCCCCGGACCACCTGTTGAAAACCCCTGCTCTAGGGGAAACAAATGCATTGAAAAGCATAGTGAGCTTGTAGATCAGCTATTTTTGGTGATGCGAATTGTGTGTACTCCAGCCTCCTATACTGTAGGCTGAAAAATAGAGCTTAACTTGGGTCTGTTTTAATAAATTAAGTGACATTGACAAATCCCATCACCATCAAAAAGCACACAGCGGGTGCTATAACGGCACCCACTTTGAGAAGGCACTACAATCGTGGCACAGACGAGAGTCGTAATGCAGATCAAACTTGGGAGTCCTTGGAAAAATGCGCCGGGTGCGTCCAGAACCTCTGGAGTGGACTAAAGCTAATAATGCATCAGGACTGGGTGCGACGTAGCCTCCAGGCTCTTTGACCTTCATTGTTAGCTTTGTCCTCTCAGCTATTTGATTTACGTTTGAGCCTGTCACCTCCTATAGGGTGGTGTCAGCCTCTACCCCCACCCCGCGTCCCCAACGAGGGCACCGGGACAAACACTTTCGTTCTGTGTGACGAAACGGGAGCCGTTTTACAAGGAGAGCAGAGCGGGGCGGGGCGGAGGGGCAGGCAAGCAGGACACTTACAGCCTTGTCACCTTTACCTTGTGATGTATGTCTTGTGCAGCACAAAGGTTTACAAGAACTTTGTTAAGTCAAGTACGATAAATGAGGCGTGTGCACTTGCACGACCCTGTCACGACTCGACTCGTTCCAAGTGACCCACAATTTGTCTCAAACGCGGCACAGGGTGTGTAGCGCCACGCAGCGCGGCTGCTACGACAAAAAAAAATGACTGCCCTTTTTCCCCTGATGAAAACGCAACAATTAAATATATTGATAAATTGGCCATCAAATACAAACTAGATTATGGCTGCAAAGATTAATTGTAATCAAATTGATTATTTCATTAGTTGTCAACTAATTTAGTAATCGTTAATTGGATTGGTAACTAATCATTGGACTTATCATGTCACATGTCACTTAATAGTTTTTCCAGTACTAAGTGTACATATACATATACATAAATCCATTAATTGTAATTAGCCGATAAATGGATTAGGAAAATAACCATTAGTTGCAGCCTTAAACTAGACTAAAATGCTAGTCCCTATGAGGGACGGACTAGTGGAGATTCAGAACTAAAAGACAAGGCACTGTTGCTTGGCTACATGCTGGAAATGGCAGATCTACGAGCTCACAATGTTTTGCACTGCGAGTCGGCAACTCATAGCGATATTGTAGAACTTGTAGATAATAGAATGGCATTCAAAACAGGATGACTTAAAAGTAAATCAAGGCTTGACCAAGTATGCGGCAATTGATTGATTTTGTTCAAGTAATAAAAGGATGATAGCAGAGACTGTGCAGACCCAGCTATTTAAACATAAAAAAATGAAATTAATAGATGGAATAGATGGAAATTAATAGATGGAATAGATGACCATGTTCCATTCCTAGCACTGGACGACTTGGTAGTCTCAAGGTTTTCTTTAGAATGCAGAAAGACTAGCTGTGTATAGCGCATTTCAGTAGAAATTATACTTGTCTGTACTCCAATATGTATGGGTTGATATTATCAACCGCTCACTTAGTATGCGTGCTTATGTCTGTGAAAATGAATTTCTTGCGATTGACGCTTTTCATTCCGTGAAAAGTTTGTGTTTACTTTACGGCCGATAAAAAAGGGTATCATCGAGACTCTTTTCCAGCCAAAATAAAAAAGGGCTTGCGCGACACAAAGTATAAATCAGCCTTTAAAAAGTAATCTGTAACAAAAAAAAATGTCCGTGCTGCATAATTCATTTGAGAAGAGAATAACACATCCGCAGACGGTAGTATAGTCGGGAGAAAAAAAAAAAAAGCACGGCGCCTTCCTCCGGGGGCCCCTGCTGCAGTTTCATCAGCCGTACGTCTCAGAAGAACAAACACTGTTCAGCACATTTGTCAGGGGGTATGCATCTTTCCAATGAGGCACAACACAAAGGAAGTGCAGAAAGAACACCCCCCCCACCCCCCCGCACACTCCGCTGATTACAGCACATTTCAAAATGATTTGCATTAACTGTATTAACATCCTGCAAAATGCATCAAAGACGAAGAGGTGAATTATTTATTATTGGCAATCTATTTATAGAAGCAATGTATTTATAAAAACTAATGCAATGGTCCCAGAACAATTAATTAGGGCAATTCTGCCCATAATGTACAGTATATACTGTACAGTACAGTGCATTCCTATGTGAGAATACTAAATGTCATATTTGTTGTGTTTAAGTACCAGTATCTGGACTGCAACAGGTGTGGGAGAAGTACTGAGATGTTTTACATAAAGGTACTATAGGCAATTTTTCAGCCAATCACAGCGCAGCAATCTCCAGCAGTGAGCCAATAGAATCGAGGTGAGGTGTTTTTTCAAACAGGGTTTGTACACGCTAAAGTTGCCTATAATACCTTTAAGCCAGTAGTTTTCCAACCTTTTTCATACCAGAGCCCACCATTTATTCAGAATTTGAACCACGGACGAACACGATTTGATGACAATTTAAACCCACAGACCCCAAAACCAAAGATTTCTTTTGCTTTTGTCCACAATACCAGGCTGGATTTCAGAGAAAACAAAACAGTCAAACATGCAGATCAAAATGTTCACTAATCGTCTACATTCACTAGTTGTGTAGACTTTGGTAATTGAGATTGTGAATATTTTAACTCTTGAGGGTGTAAACATGAAACCAAATGGACCCGCAAGCACCCATTTGGTTTCATGTTTACGCTCTCAAAAGTTACATCTGATTAAGCAACTTTCCATCATTTAGCCTGCGGATCACCTCTCAGGGAGCACTGGTGGTCCACGGACCACTTGTTGAAAACCCCTGCGTTAAGCAAATTAGAATTACCGTAATAAAAAGATTGTTGAGTACGAATACTAAAGTATTAGTATCAAAATATAGTACACACATAAGAACCAATGCAGTACCAAAGCACAACTACTGAAATATTTGAAAAATGTTCCAATGTTTTTTTTTTGCAAATGCAAGCCAAGTATTAAAAACAATTTTCCCAATGTATGTTATTTGCGCTTTAATGTATTTTTTGTAATAATACATTAAGCAACTTGTCATGGAGTAAAATACAAATTGATGCCGTGAGGCAGAAACCTCATATTCTATATAATATATTCACAAATAGTGAATATTATACACCATTTTATTTTTATTTATTTTACGCCCTACTCAAACCTGATGGTTATGCGCGCGCACACACGCGCACACACGCACACACACACACACACACACACACGCGTGTGTGCTTTGCCGCTGTGCCAGTTACCAAAGCAGTGTATGCTAGGCAGACACTGGCACAAGATGAATAAACAAGAGGCTTCTAGTCGTGGTGTTGTTGCTGCATGATGGGTATATATTGGCTTCATGCAGACGGAACGCATCAGCGGTAATTTGTTTTCACTCCTTGCCTGTGTTTACACATTCATTTTAAATATCAGGTGCCGCTGATATTTGAAATGTTTTCTGCTAACTTACCCTCACAGCAATCTCACACGTATGACTTCACTCTACACACTGAACTCCCAGGATCGTTTATTAGATTAGGTATAACCACACAGGCCCCTACGGATTCATTCTGTACATGTTTAATTAACAATGAGCATTTTACTGCGCACAGTAAAATCATATTAGCTCTATTAACGCTACTGGCCAAAGCTGGAAATGCAGGCATGTGTTTAAAGGTAATGGAGGCAACTTTAGTGTGTACAAACACTGTTTGTAAACAGATTTAAAAACATTAGGAATGTGCTGGAGACTGCTGTACTGTGATTGGCTGAAACGCTTCCTCACCCCACACAATCCCCTTTCCGTTACAAATTAGCACCATCTTTCCTGAGCCTGACGAATGTTTTGTTTTCATGATTTGTTGACAGCAACAAAGTTCTGGGCCGTCTGTAGGAGAAAGCAAGTGTCTATCTGCAGGGAAACAACTGCAGCATCAAAGTAGAAGGGGAAAAAAAGGCAAAAAAATAAATAAATAATAACTATGTCTATTTTGATTCTTGGCTAAAAAGTTGCCTCCATTACCTTTAACTCCTTAACTGATCAGGCAAAAAGCTAGTCTTGTTCCCATTGGGCTCAATAGTAACAAAATGATTTATAGAAAATCCTCTGTTATGAATTTGTGCAAACCAATGATATCCAAAGACAGCTTTATGGAATGATTATCATGCCGATAAGAATCTGTGTGTCCTGCAACTTTGCAAAATAAATACAGTATTAATCAGTATCAGTAATTGTACTCCGTGTCTCTGCAAAAAGTAATCAGAGCGATTTCTCTGACTTGTATGTTTTTGAGGCACCACAAACACTAAAGTCACACATATTTCCTAAACTTGTATCTTTTTTTTGCACCACAAAAATGTAATTCACCTTATTTTACGAATTGTAAAAATGCAAATCATGTTTTACAACTGCAAACTTTCTACAAATTCTCAAATGTGGTCATATATCGATGACACAAGTTGTTTTTTTCTACACATTTAAACAACTTGCAGCACATATTAATTACAAGTTGCAATATTACAGATCTTTTACAAATAGACAAATCTGCCAGGCACAAGTTAAAACTGTTTGAGATTTTAGTGCCAAAAAGTAGCCATACATTATTTCTTAACTTGCATCGTTTTTGTTCAGCACAAAACATGGTGCCACACGTTTTCCCTAACTTGTATGCTTGTGGTGCACCACAAACACTAAACTCACACATATTTCATGAACTTGTATCTTTTTTTTGCACCACAAAAATGTAATTCACATTATTTTACGAATTGTAAAAATGCAAATCCTGTTTTGCAACTCCTAACTTTCTACGAACTCTCAAATGTGGTCATGCACAAAAACACAAATCTGTCAGCCCTGGTTCTCTCTGGTTGCGCACAAATCTTTTTTTTACGAATTGCTAGGCTGTAAAATTAGTGCCATATTTAAATTAGGTGATTGGACCAATCAGGGGACGGGGACGGGCCGGCGTGCAGAGATCCCATTGTTGGGAAGTACAGAGGTCTAATGGTGGCTGTTCTATAGTCCAGACATGGATGCATTGGACTCAGGCAACAGCACAGCTTTAGTGATCTTAAATCCCTTTATTTTAGATCGTTTTGTGTAATAGTAATGCATAAGCATTGCAGAGACTTTAGACGTTTCTGTACAATGGTTTAAAACTGCACGAGGCTATGCTTAAAGTATCTTATTTAAACAGGGACAAACTGCCGTTTCTGCCCCCCTCAATGTCGCCCCTCCACCCTCCCACCCAGCTATGTGATTGCTGGGGTGCTAGCGCAGCATTAGCATAACTATAGCAGTTCTGAGTCTGACAACAAAAGAAGAACATTTGGGGAAAACTCCGCTATTTATATACTATCGTTTTGACAGATACCATTAGTCTGTTGGCTTGTGTTTAATCTAAATATCAGATAAACGTGCATTAGTGACAATATATTTATAACCAGTATTATTTTAGCAATTCTATTAAAGCTAACAAATATAAGACTTCCGGTGCTGATCACTTCAAAATAAGACTACCCTTTAGTATTGAAAAGCGATCCATTTGCACACTTAAACGAGCATTCATTAAACAATACACCATCATATTTACAAATAGGCCTACTGTGTACAAATGCATGTATAAATAACAAAAAACGTTATAAATACATCAGTAACATAGTGTGCAAATGGATCGCTTTTCAATACTAAAGGGTAGTCTTATTTGTGATCAGCACCGGAAGTCTTATATTTGTTAGCTTTAATAGAATTGCTAAAATAATACTGGTTATAAATATATTGTCGCTAATGCACGTTTATCTGATATTTAGATTAAACACAAGCCAACAGACTAATGGTATCTGTCAAAACGATAGTATATAAATAGCGGAGTTTTCCCCAAATGTTCTTCTTTTGTTGTCAGACTCAGAACTGCTATAGTTATGCTAATGCTGCGCTAGCACCCCAGCTATGTGATTGCTGGGGTGCTAGCGCAGCATTAGCATAACTATAGCAGTGGGGGTGGAGGGGCGACATTGAGGGGGGCAGAAACGGCAGTTTGTCCCTGTTTAAATAAGATACTTTAAGCATAGCCTCGTGCAGTTTTAAACCATTGTACAGAAACGTCTAAAGTCTCTGCAATGCTTATGCATTACTATTACACAAAACGATCTAAAATAAAGGGATTTAAGATCACTAAAGCTGTGCTGTTGCCTGAGTCCAATGCATCCATGTCTGGGCTATAGAACAGCCACCATTAGACCTCTGTACTTCCCAACAATGGGATCTCTGCACGCCGGCCCGTCCCCGTCCCCTGATTGGTCCAATCACCTAATTTAAATATGGCACTAATTTTACAGTCTAGCAATTCATAAAAAAAAAAAAGATTTGTGCGCAACCAGAGAGAACCAGGGCTGACAGATTTGTGTTTTTGTGCATGACCACATTTGAGAGTTCGTAAAAAGTTAGGAGTTGCAAAACAGGATTTGCATTTTTACAATTCGTAAAATAATGTGAATTACATTTTTGTGGTGCAAAAAAAAGATACAAGTTCATGAAATATGTGTGAGTTTAGTGTTTGTGGTGCACCACAAGCATACAAGTTAGGGAAAACGTGTGGCACCATGTTTTGTGCTGAACAAAAACGATGCAAGTTAAGAAATAATGTATGGCTACTTTTTGGCACTAAAATCTCAAACAGTTTTAACTTGTGCCTGGCAGATTTGTCTATTTGTAAAAGATCTGTAATATTGCAACTTGTAATTAATATGTGCTGCAAGTTGTTTAAATGTGTAGAAAAAAACAACTTGTGTCATCGATATATGACCACATTTGAGAATTTGTAGAAAGTTTGCAGTTGTAAAACATGATTTGCATTTTTACAATTCGTAAAATAAGGTGAATTACATTTTTGTGGTGCAAAAAAAAGATACAAGTTTAGGAAATATGTGTGACTTTAGTGTTTGTGGTGCCTCAAAAACATACAAGTCAGAGAAATCGCTCTGATTACTTTTTGCAGAGACACGGAGTACAATTACTGATACTGATTAATACTGGATTTATTTTGCAAAGTTGCAGGACACACAGATTCTTATCGGCATGATAATCATTCCATACAGCTTGAGGTGTCCACTTTAAGGGAAAAAATAGCCCAACTCGATAATATGTTTTCTTTTTTTTATATAAATTGTACAAAAGGGCCCCGTTGTTCACACTGGCATTTCCTCCAGGACTATTTATGAGATAATCAGGTTTAAAGTTTTATCTTTCATATAACTTTTTTCTGCTTCAAGTAGATACCCATACTGTATGCCTATACCATTTTAAAGATCAGGTGGTTGGCTACAATAAAAAAAAAAAGAAAAACCTTCTGACATGTTCCAGTGTGGAGATGGCGCCATCTAAAGGTAGCATGCATGAAAAAGCTGACCTATCCATCATCTGGGATCGTTTGCTTTTGACTGGACAGAAACACGATCCCAGAGCCCCCCCACACACACAGAAGAGAGGAAAAGAGAAAGAGAAAGCGTCGCGACACACACACACACACACACGCGCGCGCGCGCGCGCGCTCAATGCATGCAACGAAGGAGAAGAGCGGTGAGTTCCTTTAGCATTGTTCTGTAGCCACATGGCACAACAACAACAACACCCAAACTAATGGCTCTCTATGGGGCCGGCTGATACCACATCACATGCGCCAGTGTTTTTTCGGCTATTTTAGTGACATTAACCCCTAAGTGACTACATGGAATGATAGTCTGCAAGTTAATCTATGCTTATAGATTAAAAAAGTACAACACGCGTTTTCGCGTGGGAAACAGGGGACAAAATATTACATCACGCTTTTAATCGTGGGAAAACTGTAAAGGTGTTTACGCAGAACACATGTTAGCACTGGACAACACACGATGGCGTCATTGTGGACATAAATGTTGCCATATTATTCAATAAAGTTTCTCAGTTGGGAATAAGCCGTTCACTAAGTCCCTCCCCAGTCCGCCCTTGTCCAATAGGCACTTTAGAAGAGGAACACTTGACCAGGAAAGCTTGACCCGCATAGCAACAGTTGCTAAAGTATTTGGTTTGTCGCCCCCAAAGAGAGGTGCACCTTTCCATAACTGCGTACGGAGCCTCAACTCTACGGCTACATTTGGTTTCCGAAAAGAAAAAAATAAATAAATAAAGACTTGACACCGAAAAAACTTCTCAAACTCCCACATCTCGCACCTTGTCCTCACTCCACACACTGCAGGACAGATCCGTTCCACCGTGACCACACAAGCGTTTAGCACATCCTCACACAGTCACAGACCCCCCTCCGATGAATAATGCACCAGTGCTGCCGAGGAGAGGAGGAGGACAAGGGGGAGATATTCTTTTATGTAACTGGCGCTACCCATCTCCCCGTCTGGAAATCTCTCACTCTGCGTGTCACCCGATCGAGTCCCAAAGTCCTACTTATTCGCGCCGCCTGCCATCCTCCTGTGTCAGAGAAACCCATCCATAATAGATGAAAGCAAGCAGTTCTCATTACTATTAAAACGTCAGAGGGGTAACGTGTGGGTGGGATGGGGATGGGGATGCACTGGTTATTGGTGATTTGGGATCAGAGTGGTCCTAAAAACTCTCCATCTGGTGGGACAACTTCATCCGTCACCTGCCCAAGTGGTGGAAAAGCAACTAAGTGCTTTTACTTAAGCACAACTGGCTATAGTCAGACACAGACACAAAAACCTAGGTTAACCACTAGGAATGTACAAATACTGCATCGGAAAAAGTATCGGATCTGCACTTTTTTGTCATATCGGTTCATATCCGCTAACAACTGATCCGACAGTGTTAAGGGGCTGACACTCTGGTAGTTAAATAAAATATTGGGGCATGAGGAATTTACTTTGGAGTTTCCCAAGTGCACATTTGAGTAAAGAGTCTTATTTTCTGGCAGGGGATGTTGAATGGGCGCATGCGCACGCAGCGACCGGCAGCCGGCAGTTTTGGTCCGTCTCTTGTTGTGTTTTTTGTTTCTGTTTAATGTTTTCTTTTACGTTTTTTGACTTCTTTACGTAAATCGACCCTGGAATACAAAGCGCATTGGTATCCGACACCCTTTGGACAATCTTGTAGTGCAGTTTCTTCTACCCCAGAACGGTTCGTTTCTAGCCGGGTCTGGTGGTAGCGGTGCTGCTAACGAAGGAGCAGCAGCAGGATCCTTCCAGGGAGTAGACGGAGCCCACTCGCCGGCTAGCCAGCAAGTTTCCTATGGATCTACTCGCATTGCTCGCTACGCTACTGGTGTTTCACCTAACATGGGGCCTGGGACAGACACTGCTGTCTCCGAACCGGCCAGTCCGAGCCCAGTACACCAGGGAGCAGCTACTTCAATGGAGCAACATACAGTGGTCCGTTGAGAGGGAGCCATCTGCGGACCTGATCAGCGCCGTTCCGGTGGAACTGCGGCGGCCCAGCGAGCCTTCTGGAGCCAGTTGGTCCCGTAAACGGATCAGAAAGCGGGGTAGGAGAGGAGGCACCCGTTTGAGGAAAACACAACCCCTTTCCCGCATCCCGCTACCATCCTTGATCCTCTCCAACGCACAGTCTCTCCGTAACAAAACGGAGGAACTTCAGACGTTAGTCCGGTACAATCATGACTTTAAAGACTCGTGCGTCCTTGCATTCACAGAAACTTGGCTGTCGGAACGCGACCCGGACACCGACCTGGAGATCGACGGCTTCGGGGCACCATTTCGTCTGGACCGGGATGCTATTGTCACGGGCAAGTCATCTGGTGGGGGGGTATGTTTGTACATTAACCAGCGTTGGTGCAGTAGTAAATCTGTCATTGTTAGGGAGAGTATGTGTACCCCTGATGTTGAGTTGCTCTCTGTCTCTCTGCGGCCAGGCTACCTCCCAAGAGAGTTCCCACAGATATTTATTACAGTCGTTTACATCCACCCTAAAGCCAATGTCGCTAACGCCTGTGAGCAAATACTCAGGGTAACACAGAAATTACAACTAATCTCCCCTGACGCACCAAACTTTATTCTGGGCGATGTCAATCACTGCTCCCTGAATAAAACCCTCAGAGACTTCCACCAGTATGTAACTTGCCCGACTAGGTCCAATAAAATTCTAGACATGTGTTTCGGAAATATCAAAGATGCACTTAAATCAGTACCCCTACCACCATTGGGCTCTTCTGATCATAACTGCGTTCATCTCTTCCCAGTTTACCGTTCCGTGTTAAAACGTGGCAAAGTGAAGAACATTACCATTAAGAACTGGAAGGACTACGATGCCTGTGAGACCCTCCGGGGCCTCTTTGAAGCTACTGACTGGGACATGTTTTTTGACTCCTCTGTGGACATTGATGAACTGACTGATGTTGTCACTAGCTGGTCTCTGTATTGTGAGAACACTGTTATACCAGTAAAAACAATTAAAGTATATCCAAACTCTAAACCTTGGGTATCTAATTCCCTTAGATCCCTCCTTCAGAAAAAGAACAAAGCCTTTAGAGAGGGAAATACTGTTGAATTGGGAATTCTCCAAAAAGAAATCAAAAGAGAGGTAAAGGCTGGTAAAATGAAATACAAAGAAAAAATTGAGGCTCAACTCCGAGCAAACAATCTTGGCTCTGCCTGGGATGGTATGAAAACAATCACTGGTTTAAAAGAGAGTAACAAGAAGAGGGTCTCGCTTACTAATTACAGCTGCGACCAGCAACTAGCTCAGAGCCTCAATGATTTCTATGTTAGATTTGACACCCATGATTTTAAGGAAAATCATGATGAAATCAGAAATAGTCTTCTGTCTGCGTCCCCCCCTAGCTCCTTCTTTGAGGAAGAGGACGTGATCAAATGCTTCAAAAAGTGCAACCCTCGGAAAAGTTCCGGTCCTGATCATATCGGGGGTCGCCTTTTAAACACTTGTGCTATCTATCTCTTAGCCTGCAGAAAGTACCTTCTATCTGGAAGCGGTCTCTTATTGTTCCTGTTGCCAAGAGCAACAAGCCTAAAACGCTTAACGACTTCAGACCTGTAGCTCTTACTTCCCTGGTCATGAAACAGTTTGAGAAGCTTGTAAAGTCTGAGCTGGTGTCCAGAACTGAGAGTCTGTTAGATCCTCTCCAGTTCGCGTACAGGGAAAGAAGGGGCGTCCAAGATGCTACTGCTACCCTCCTCAATCTACTTTTTAAACATCTGGAGAGTAGTAAAAATCATGCCAGGCTTCTTTTTATCGATTTTTCTTCCGCATTCAACACGATCCAGCCTCACATTCTGGTCGAGAAACTAATTAATTTGTTCAGTCTAGATCCCTGTCTGGTAGGCTGGATACTTGACTTTCTGACTGGCAGATCTCAGAGCGTAAGAGTTAACGAGACTGTGTCTAGCCTTCTGACATCTTCCACTGGTTCGCCTCAGGGCTGTGTCCTCTCTGCTTTTTTATTTATTTTATACACTAATGACTGTCGCAGTAACCACGACAACAGATTCATCATTAAGTATGCGGATGACTCTGTTATTGTGAGCCTCCTCAGTAATGATGAGGATGGGCATGGTCAAATCACAGAGGACTTCCTGACATGTTGCAAGGACACTTTTCTGGAACTGAACATCTCTAAAACAAAGGACCTCTGTATTGATTTTAGGCGGAGCCCTCACGCCGCCCAGAGCACAGTCATCTGCGGCCAGCCAGTGGAGTTAGTCTCTAGCTACAAATACCTGGGTACGATCATTGACAGTAATTTAAAATTTGACATGAACACAGAAATGCTATGCAAGAAAGGTCAGCAACGGTTGTTCTGTCTACGAAAACTAGCCAGCTTTAATGTAGACAAAAGTCTGATGAAACTGTTTTATAGTGCCTACATACACTCTGTGATATCATACTGTATCATTTGTTGGTATGGCAACCTGTCCATTAAAGATAGGAACTCCCTAGGGAAAATCGTAAAAACGGCCTCAAAAATAAGTGGTATTCAGCTGGAGAGTCTGGATCTTTTTTATAATAGACAGCTGCTACTGAGAGCCAGGGCGATTACACTGGATAATGCCCATCCACTGTACCCAGACTATGTGTTGTTGCCATCTGGGCTTCGATTTGTCATCCCCAGGGCCACAAAGAACCGTTACAAGTTTTCTTTTGTTCCTGCCTCCATTCGTGCGGCCAATGCGGCTGGTGGAAGGTAATCTTAACCTTACTGTAACCTGTAAGAGGATGGTGATATGTTACTGTACCTAGCACCTTATTCGCTAGCACTTTCTTACTTATGGCACTTTAATTCACCACTACCTCTTCTTTGTCCTGTCTTCTATGAACATGTTTCATATGTCGTTGTACTTTGCACTTTATGTCCAGGTCTCGTGCTACTGTTTGTTGTTACACGTTTGTCCTGTAGGTATTGTCCTGTTTTGTATGTATTGTTTGTTTGTACTCTGTGCTTGTTGGCCAATGCTGCTTGGGCTGTAAAACAAATCGCCCCACGGGGACACTAATAAAGACCTTGAACCTTGAACCTTGAACCTTGGGTCGGATATAACATTTCCCATTGGGGGGGGGGGAATGGTATGGGGGCGGCTTCATCGCCCGTGGCACGAAGCACCCATACCAAAATACCAAAAATGGCATGCACCCATACCATTTTCGGTTACAGGACTTTTATTAGGCAAGTCAAGCATCAATAATAACATCAGTTGTTGCTGAAGTTGCAACAGACACGCAGCATGCATAAAGCTAAAGGTCTGACTCAGAGAGTTTTCTGTTTTCAATGATGAAATCATGTTGGTTTAGTGTTGAGCAACTAGTTAGTCAGACTCAGTAGCAGTAGTAGTGTTTCAAGTCATTTTAAATATAGGCACTTTAATTTGAAATATTTTGGGTTGTTTTGCATGCCATCATGTTTGGTGGGGCAGTCGCGACATTTACAGGGGCATTGCCCCCCAGTCTAAGTAAGTAAGTTGCCCCCCCATGCCCATGCCTAGATCCGCCCCTGTTCTCTGGGATCAGAAATTGCGGTATAGGGATCGGACCGGAAATGAAAAGAGTGTATCTGGACATCGCTATTAACAACTTCAGGCCTATAAAATCCATGTCGCATTGTGACACATTGTGAGCTTGTAGATAGAGAACAGAAGAGGCTGATTTGGATAGGGACACACTCTGATGCAGGACAATGTCACTGTGACAGAAAGAGATGAGATGGGTTCTGTTCCAAACCAAATACTCTGTGGTCACACTCTTTCATTCGGCCCATACTGTATATCCCAGTGGAAGAAAAGAAACATGCTGTTTTGTCCCCCATCACGCTCTTAGCCTTTGAAAAATACTATTCTTATTGAGGAATGGTTTTACTTTAACTGTTGAGTTTGTGAAAATGTATGTTTGGTGACAGGAACGGATCATGTCATTTAACGGTTTAGGGCACTGCAATTCTAAACAATTCTAAAGAAAAGTTGTACTTCAATTGTATACAGGAGGATTTCCCACTTATTTTTTCTTCACAAAAGTATACATTTCTATGTCTTTATGTTCAGAAGAATTGAAAATGGAGGAAACTGATGTACTGAACACAAGTCTTAGTGCTTTCTCCGGTATATTCTCATAGCAGATTTTGTACGGACTTGTAGTGTCCTTTGAACTGTAACCAACCAACCAAACTATGTTACATGTAAATGTCTTTACTTTGGTAAAGACATTTACTTGTAACATCGTTCTATATTGTGCATCAATACTTTTTTCACGGCTGACAAATGATGCACTGACAAACTTTCTGATGGACGTGCCGGGGGTCATCCCATGTGGAAAGAATATACATGTACATATATGAAATTGTCCCCCTACATACGTATATGTACTGTACATACAGTATATGTTTTAATATATGTCAAACATATGAACCTGACCATGGCATGCATGTGGTTCTATTTGCCAAATATATGAAATTGCCCCCCTACATACAGTATATGAACCTGACTGTGGCATACAGTATATGTGGTTATATATGACAAATATTCTTCTATATCAACATATATGCACATACATGTTCCTGCTTATTGCATATATGCAACATATGATGCATATATTGGCATATATGCAACACATATGATGTATATATTGACATATCATCATATATTTTCTTTCCATGTGGGAGTAGTTCTATGTTGTGTATGATACTTTTTTCCCCCCACTGCTGGCAAACGGTGCACTGACATGCTTTCTGATGGACGTGCGGGGGGTCATGGGAGGCGTGTGTGTGTGTGTGCTTGTGTGTGTCTGGGTCTGTGTGTGTGTTAGTAGGGGGGGTGGTCTTTGATCTTCCTTCACTCTGCCGTTTTGTGCTTGGGGATCAGTGGCGAGTGACATCGTTTAGCGTTCACCTCTTGCTCCCTGGCTTTCCACTACACCGCCCTCTGCATCTCCTTGAAAAAGTAAATCTAAATGGCTTACATGAGCGAAGGCGTATTTTTTCCATCCGACCATAAATTTGAGGGACAGAAGCAAAGGTCTGCCAGTCTGCATCACACGTGGCCATGTGTTGGGGAGGTAGTAGTGATGCACCGAATAGGCCCAAAATACATCACCGAATAGTGTATGTAATTAATGCTTTCAAAAGTGTTTTTTAAGTTAAAGGTGTACTAGGTAACTTGTAATCAAGGACCAAACAGATTACTTTTCGATAGGAAACATATTTAGAGCAGGCTTTGAAGTTTTGTCATAATCATTCATTTTGCTAGCCTGGGTTCAATCCTGAATGCTACTTTCCACCCATTGGGCAGGGGCTGGGTGGTGGGGGTTATCCAATCACAATGCCGCAGTCCCCAGTTTGAGCCAATAGAGTGGAGGTGAGTTGGAGTTACATTCAAATATGTTTATAAAAATAGATTTTGTACACAATAAAGTTGCCTCTATTACTTTTAACCCTCGTGGCACGATTTCAGGGCTAATGTAAACATTGGTATATATATTTTTTTATTCTACAACGTAAACTATCAACAAATACAAAAAAAGCACACCTGCAAGCGAACAACCTGCTATTTGCCGAACGAGAATTAAATTTCAAATCAAATACTATTTGCACGCATGTCAGCTTCGGGTTCCAAGTGTAACCAACACACCGCAATAATAATGGTCACGAAGCGCTAATTGGGTGAGAGTCTCCTTGCTTTATCAGCAGGCTTGCCGACAAGCCCCCTGATAATGATACACTGCTTCTCCCCCCTCCCTAAAAATAGGCCCGGGCGAAGACTGCAGAGACACAGCGCTGGTCACCAGCTTGCTTTCCAAGAGGTCACATGCTAACCGCCCCGGCAGGGGCTAAGAATAAGCAGAAACCTTAGCACATTAACAGTCACCAGGAAGTCAGCCATCCGTCATCAAAGACAGGATATGAATAGAGTTAGGACTGTCGTCTTTCTCCGGCAATAACGTCATAAACATGCACACGCACACAAGCAAACAAATCAATATATACTCAAATGAATATTAATCGTTACGGCCTGTACATCTCATCGCTGTCGTGTGGTAACCTGGTATATCTCAAGTTACTGTTCAGGAAAAAAAGAACAAAGAACATGGGTTCTAAAATAGGGCTGCAACTATTACTACAATTATTTTCGTAGCTACTGATTAGTCTGTGATTCAAATAAAAGACATACTATATTAAAACTAATTAAAACAAAACGTGGTGTGTGTAGGCTTATTCTGACTGCATACATTTGGTTAAATATTCTACACATCAGTCTAAAAGGAACAGTACTCAAATGTATTTAGATATTTTAAATATAAAGCCATATGTTTGTTCTTGAAACCGTAATCAATTAACTGTACATGTGCATCCATCATCAGATTATAAGGGAAGAGAGATGGATCACTCCGCTTTAGTTTAGTTTCACTAAACACTGAAAAAACGATGGTTAAGTGGGGAAAACACCATGATAAATTGCAGAAAAAAAACAACCTCCAGTGATCAGTTGATGATCCGATTAATCAATTACTAAATTAGTTGACAACTAATAGAATTATACATTCGACTGCGATTCATAGTCTTAGTAGATTCTTAGTTTGTTGTCATAGGTCTTGTTGATACTTTTGATCGGTTAAATATATAAATCCCCCAGACAAACTCAACCACATTCACTTTCATAGGAAAAACTAGGGGAATTGACAGATTTAGAAGCATGTCAAAATGCAGTGTGTTGTGAATTCATGGATATATATTTTTTTGCACAACACTATTGAGCAACAAAGTGGCACATCGATTTACAAATAAATAAATATAGAAATACAAGGTTTTGGACGACAACAACAATATCCCTTACTGAATATTTGATAGTGTTTTATCGAAGTACAGCTCCTACAGGGCCTCTCCGTGGTAACAAAGAATTCATCAGGAAGTGCACTCTAGAAAAACTTTTGCTCGGAGTTTGGCCCCTAAACCAATTAAGGTGACATGAGGGAGGTATATAATTGTCCGGAAAAGGGGAAAAAAGCTCCATTCCTGCAGAGAGGTGCAAAACATAATTGTAACCTCTGACAAAAGGCGCCTTGGCTCCACCGCTGCTTCGGCGACGCGATACAATGCGGCAAAAAAAACCCTCGCTAATGGTGTGCGAATGCAAGGAAGAGTCAACAACATCAAACGACTGTCTGCTCCGGCTTCCCCGGCTGGCTATTTCTGATCAAGAACGCCCCGCAAGGACGACTCCCTCCCTGTTAGTTCACGCGACGTGCGAAAGGAGCCATTAAGAAGTAACACAAACGATGACAGGCCATAAATTGTTTATACTATCGGAGCCGGTTTGGAGTTTAAAATGTATTCCCATGCAGAAGGGTAGAATGCTTGAGATCCTTGCGTCCAGATGTCTGGGGTATTGTATTGTATTGTGGCACCATCCCCAGCCGTTGCTTAATCTGAAAAGAACACTCCGCTTGACCTAGTTATACGGTCGGGGGTGCTGCTCAGCAACTTGGTTTATTATATAAAGTCTGCACAGCCAAAATGTTTGTCTTTTTTTATATTCTCCAACTGTGCACTGCAGCTGAAAATTGTGGATTTTAGTTTATTTTAGTCTGCAAAGTCTGTATTCAGTTTAGAGATGCAAGATATACCCTATTGGCCTGAATATAAGATAGTGTTTTGTTTTTTTCCCCAATGGGAATATCCTAAAAAAATGGAGTCGTCTTATATTTGAGGACTATATTGTTTGACAGCCAATGTTCTTTTTACACAAATGAGTCTTGAAAAATGTGTGTCGTCTTATAACCAGGGACGTCTTATATTCGGGAGAATATGGTAATTGTAGAATATTGAAATTGCCCATTAATGTGGGCGGGAACCCCTAGTGGTAGTTTTACCCTAGTTGACGGGAACACCAATATGCGTTCTGTACAGAATGTACAGTATCAAAAAATGTCAAAAATTTGATGGTGTTACACAATAATTTGAAGTTTTCCAGTACACTTAGGTTAGTATTTCAAAGACATTTTTAGAATCGGGATAGTCTACAATGGGTTAAAATGCCTATACATTTTCACTGATATCGATAAAGCAATAAGAATGTGGGGACAGGGGGTACTTTCACCAAAAAACATAAATAGGGAAGCCGTGAGTTCAATATAAATATAATATAATAATGTAATATATCGGTATCGACAAATCTTTTGAATGCCCATAATGACAAAATTATTGATTATCAAAATCGACATGGAACTTGGGGTTTACAAATTCAAACTGAATTTAATAGATCTTTTGGGTCCACTTGCTTATTACGGGGGTCCACAGCCTGGCTTGAACCGCTGTCTTTGATGACATGAAACAACAACACTCTTCCCATGGGGTCATCTCATCTCAGTCTGCTGAAATGCACCCTCATTAAAACAGCACAACTCTCTACTTGAAAGGTAAAAGTCCCACCAGTTGTGTTGTGTGTGAGAGGGAGATAGAAGAGACAAATGCATTCCCATTGGAGCATTTTCTCCAAGCATCCTCGCGTTTTGCTAATTAAAGAAAACAACAACACCCTTGAATTGTGGCATTAGATCGCATGGGCACGACGATCGGCTCATCAAAGAGATTGAGAGGAACCAACAGCATGAGAGAGAGAGATAGAGAAAGAAAGAGACAGAGAGACAGAGACCAGTCATCGGTCCAATAAAGAGGAGAAAATGCCAGCACTCATGAAATGACCTTTCTCACATGGTTTATTTACCTATTGACAACAGACAAACAGACGCGTTTCAGCGCCGGCCGGTGCAACTTTTCAAAGTTTGGCAAATTTTTAAAGTTGCCAAAAATGTAAAATTCACAAGCATGATTCAGTACTGGGTGTTTTCCAATGGTCTGGCTCCTTTAATGTTTTTATATTTACATGTTTCTACATTTTTCTATACCTATTTAGTATTCCTAATATACTGAGTTCAAGATGGATAAATAAATGATGATAATAAATGCTAGACTCAAATGGGTTTGCCTGTTTAGTCTACTACTGGTAACTATCCAGGTATTAATATTTACAATAGTTCACATGATTACTATTGTGTCTTGGTAAAAGTAATGTTCTTTATTTTGCTTTATTGATTGCTTACAAATACTGACTGATGGCATCTCATTAATAGACTTGAAGAAAAAGATTTCCTGTGGTCAGCACTTGTCACAAGTGCTGAGGAAGGCCGACTGCGACCAAAACGCGTCCGTTTGTCTGTTCTTGCACCTGGAAGTGCAACCTGGGAGTGTTTTCGGGTTGCCAAGGCAACGGTCCGACAACAACAAACTACCTCTAACCCTAACCTAACCCTAACCGCTCCATAGCATGGAGCAGCACATGGTCACCAGTTTTAATGCACGTTCACAAACATTAATGTGGTCGTCTGATGAGTGTACAGACCCCAATTATCCAGGGGGTTTGATTGACACGAACACCTGCCCCGGGACAGGTAAATAAAAATGGTCGGAAAGGTGAAGTCTGCCATCGGGTTGCCATATATCAGACATTCTACATTTCCAAGAAGAAAAAAAAATGCATGCACAATATTTAATTTCACTCAAAAGTTGCCCGCTGAGCCATGAAAAATGAGCAGGTGGGTATCAAAATCAGAGGCATGGATTTCCCCTCCATTCCTCCCAGGAGGTCGAACCCAGTCTAAACGAAGGCCATTGCATGCATGGTCCTGTACTTTCATTCAGGGCCCCCGTTACGGAGAAAACCGACACTTTACACTTCCAGCACAGAGCCGCTACAAGTCTGAGATGATTAATTTAAATGGGGGAGTGTAATATTTCACTTGTTCAGGCATGAACGCTGTGTTTTTTCTGGCCTCACAAATCTCGCCAGGCCAGGACCGGGCCGTGCCGTGCCGGGCCGACGTTCCAGGAAACCGTACACTTTACCCACCGCAGCCAGGCCCGCCCGGTGGGATTGACCACGTGTGCTGCCAATCAGCCGCTCGGTGGGCGTGACCCCGCGGGGGCACGGAGCCCATTATTAATTGTCATACAATTAGCATTCCCCCCTTCTCCCGTCCGTTCCAGGGTCCGGCACTGACCTCAACGCCCCAATAAAAAACGTCTGTGCAGACCCCCCCCCACCTCCCCCAACAACAAGCCCCTCAGCTGCTGTTTGGCCACAACCTCAAACCAGGGACTTCTCAGTCAAGCCCCAGAGTGGGCTGGAGCCGCACACACACCCAACCCCACACACACACAGACACACGCACACCAAGAAAAAAAGCGGCTCCTCTTTTACTCACTCTTTTGCCTTCTTTGCCTTCTTTGCCTGGCTTCCCTGGTTGACCCGCTTCTCCCTAGGGTAGGGGGAGCAGGGGGTGGGGGTGGGGACAAGATGCATGGCGGACGGTTAGGTGTTAGGTTCTTCCAACAGCGCTTTGGGACCAAGCGTAGGAGCAAGTTTAACGGCTTGTTGCTTGTAAAAGTGGTAGCGGACAGATGTTCGTGCCACATGTTCCGGGCGGACCAGAGCAAATGGCCAAGGGGAGAGAAGGCAAAGCGCTGAGTCACAGCCACTCTGTGCTCTCTGAGACAAGCGTGTGTATTTATAATTTTTTTGCTGGGCAAGTGTTGCACACGTTTTTGTCCTTATTGAGATATTAATCTCATTGTTCTACTCCGCTGATTATATCGGTTCTATTAGTGAGTCATTCAGACAAATATAAATCATTAAACGTACCTGATCTCCCTTGAGACACTCTCGCTCCACCTAAAAAAAACAACAAAATAAAAAAAACACAAATGGTATGAAATGCTCATCAACGTTCACATGTACAGCCAACAGTCAACGGAAATTCAGCTGTAAACAGTAGTAGGGGTGTAAAATGTACCGCAACCGCAATTTGTAACGGATTGCTTATTCCTGAAACAGAACTTGATGCATGTGTGTCTATATGTTCTGAGTGAATCTGTTCCTCCTGTAATAAGTGAGAGGGTAAACAATCAGCTTCCACAGTCGAAACCCTTATTTTGAAGCGCCAGATCTCAGACGTCATCGTTTTTCTGGTGTCTTGACCATTCTGCCCTCTAACCGTTTGTGCAAGAACATCCGGGTCACGAGTCCCAGGAAGTGACAGTTCAGTCCCTGTTGTGGTTACTGAGAAACGTGACGCTCAGGGGTGACTCTGAGATAATGCTAGGGATAGAAAAGGGCCACGCCCATTTTGCCCCAAATGAAATGCAATAGAATGACGATCAGCAGACGATGTGCTTGGATCAAAAAAATGGATCAAAGAATTGAATCAATTAAAGGGGAATTTCACCCATTTTCAACATTTTTTCTGAGAGCGTACAATGCAACCAAATTAACACGTTAGGGTTCATTTGTACGCTCTCAGAAAAAAGAAGCGTCTAAAGAAATCCATTAACATGGTGAAAATACATCTTGATGATGTCATCAAGATGTTTCACCATGTTAGTGGTTTTCTTCAGACCTCCATTTCTTGGGAACACAGAATGGGGGAACTTTTTTATCATGTCCACCCAACACCTCAAAGGTACATCAATGTCAAAGTAAAATGTTGAAAATGGGAGTTCCTCTTTAATTGCTGTATTCAGTGTCATTATAATACTGATGCTAGATAAATCCAGGCTTGTTTCCATTCCATGCCAGCTTGGAAAATCAACAATGTTGGACATTGTAAACAAAGTGGAAATGGAAATTTGGAACTGAAGACTGAAGTAGAGGAGGAATTATACAAAGCAGGGTGCATTGATATCATTATGAGGCCCAAACCAGACAAGCTGTTTCTGAGAGAAATTTCTGTTATTAAAGCTCCTATTATGATTATGAAAGCCTGATGGTTCAAACTTGGTTACTTGTGGGGATAGAAAACACACATGGGATCACTAAAAATAATTTCATCTTATTGCATGTACTGTAACCAAAAAACAATCCCTCTGAATAGAACGGTGGTGAAATTAGAATTCAGAATTGAACAGAACTGCTTTACGTGTGAGGTCAGGAATTTACACCCGTTAATAAACACGCTACTCAGCTGTCATGACGTGGCCCATCCTTGGCCCCGAGGACCCCCGGGTGTCGTTAAGGTCATGTTATTACAACTCCTCAGACACCTTGCCGTCTACCAGCGACAAAGGACAGACGTGTGTCTGTCTGCAGAGCCACACAAGGCATGGACACAAGGACACACAGAGACAGCCAGATCCAATAGCAATACCAATATTGCAACCTGGTTGACTAGTAAGTACCGGTAACTTGTTGCAACCTGGTCACGACTAGTTTCTTACATGACCAGTAAGTAACTAGTTGCAAACTAGTTTAAAGTTGCAATATATACCCTTAACTAACCCTCCCCACACCAAGCCCTTATCCTAACCCTTGCAACTAGTTGCAACCTGGTCATGGCAAAGTTGCAACTAGTTGTGAGCAGGTTGCAAACAAATTGCGACCAAGTTGAACCTAGTCGTGACTAGGTTACAATTAAGTTGCGACCAGGTTGAAGCTAGTCGCGATCAGGTTGCAACCAAGTTGTGACCAGGTCGAAAATATTTGTGACCAGGTTGCAACCAGGTTGGAAATAGTCATGACCAGGTTGCAACCAAGTTGCGAACAGGTTGCAATCAGGTTGCAACCTACCAGGAGGCAGGTTGCAACCTGGGCGCAACTAGTAAGCAACTTTTCACGACCTACTCGCAACCTGCTCATTGGTCGCTATAGTTTCTCGCCCTTCCTGCACACGCATGCACGCACACACACGCACACACACTATATTGTACATACACACACAAACACACCACTTCTCCGCTTTCAAATACACGCCAAATCATTTTGGCATCCGACCACGGTCAAATAATCTCAACCTCTTAGAAACGTCCGAGAATAGACGTCCATTATTCTGGAACATGAAAGACAGAGGCCTCTATCAAAGTGCTAGAAGAAAGAGGAGGTAAAAAAGCAGCTGTTTTAACACCGTAGGGCTGACAGCCGTAAGATATTCACAGCAACGCCTATAAACAAGATTGAGAGCCATGACCCATGACACACTAAATAAAACTCTAAATAAAATCAGCCTCAATCTTCCGATAGTGTTTTAGGTCGTAAATCATTTCTTATTGTTTCGCAGGGCGCTACACATCACTCGCCGGCCGCGCGGCCGTAAGCGGAGAAGGGCTTTGACCTTGGGTTACAGACGGGAAACCACGCAAACCGACCCGCGGGGCTAGCCCGTGAGCCGTGAAACATCCAAACTACGGAAACCATCGCTGACGTTCTGTGCTCACCCTCGCCGCAATGTTCACTGGCCACGTTGCGAGAAAAAAAAAGTTTTGGCGAGGGCAGAAACGCGCCCCTTCGCACAGTCGCGCGTTCCTCGTTCCGCGGCTACATACAGACGTCTGTCGTCTTCCTTGTCCTTATTAAATGTAAAATTAGCACGAGTGAATAGCTGACGGGGATGTCAGGGCTGCACTCAGAGCGCTCGCATGAGCGGTAAAGCTTTTGTGTGTGACATAAAAGGGGCAGGCCACGAGCGATGGGGCACAGTGTTAGTATCACTACCGGCAGCTGATTAAACCCGGCAGGTGGATCCCCTCATGATGTGTAGATAATTAGCTAACCACCCACGGTATACCTTTAATCTAACGCTGCTTGTCAACTCCCCTGCTACAACGCCATGGTGGGAACACACGTGTGTGTGTGTGTGTGTGTGTGTGTGTGTGTGTGTGTGTGTGTGTGTGTGTGTGTGTGTGTGTGTGTGTGTGTGTGTGTGTGTGTGTGTGTGCGCGCGCGCGCGCGTATAATACTGCATGCATTAAGTATGTAAATATATACTGTATATATAAGTGTGCTTGGCATTTATAGAGTCCATAAAGGTGTGTATGTGTGTGGCGCATGTGTGGCGCGCGTGTGCGCATTTCTAGGTTATCCTCATGTTCCCCTGGGCTTCCATTAAACAGGACTACAGCGGAGGCAGCTATAGTTTGCCAACTTGCCGTAACCAGCCCCAATTATAACATCAGGATGCATATAAAGGCACGGTGTAGCTAGGATACCTCCAGGTATATAGGATCAGAATGCATAACACATGGTTAGGACGCCTCTAGGTATGAGATCAGAGTGGATGAGTTAACTTCCAGGTAGAATAGCGTCAGAACGTGCAGCGTGGAATATATACCTCTAGTGTCCTGAACGCGTTCTGGTGTTTTATCTGTTGAAAAATAGCAGATCAACAAGCTCATGTCGCGCCACCGAGTGGCGCGACATGAGCTTGTTGTTCTGCTATTTTTGAAAAATTGTGAAAATGTGCTGCAAATCTCTGAATACATTATTTTGGAAGCAAACATTTTCTCTCAATTTTTCGCTTCTGGGGAACCCCGAGAACAACATGTTTTCAGATGGGGGGGGGGGTCTGCAGCCAAATATGGATCATTCTGGTGGTCCTTGGCTAGAAATATGTCAGCATCACTGACACAGGAGCACAGATTTTTCAGAAAAACTAGAATCTGGTGTCAGAAACTATAGAATCTAGTGTCAAAAACTCGATTCTAGCATCAGAAAGTAGATTCTAGTGTCAAAAAGGAGATCCTAGCATCGGAAACTATCATTTAGTGTCAATAACTAGAATCTAGTGTCGGAAATTACTGTAGTGAACGAAACTCGAATCGAGGGTCAGGACTCAATGGGATATACCTCCAGGCATTTCAATAAATCCACATGGTCTCTTGCACTGGTCCTTTTTTTTCAAACATTTTTCCCTTTAAAGGCCCTTGAAAGAATTCACAACGGCAAACCAATCTGCCTGCGTGGGACAATATGCATTTTCCGAGCATGCTTTTTTTTAAAAAAGCCGGTTCTACAAAATGTCAAGCTTGCAGCGTGGCACAAAGTGGCGCGCAGTGAGCTCGTTCATCTGCCGAAAGGTGAAATAAACACAGACGCTTTCTATCGGTTTTAGTGGGTTAATGATCAATCAAACGATTGTGCTCAGTGGAACTAACTCGATAGGTATTGGCCTCACAATGAAAACACATTGTTCAAGCTTTTAAAGAAAATAAATACCACCAATACTGCTCTCGGGTGGCACAGTGCTTAACTTAATTATGCGATCAGTCAAGTGGTTTATATGCATGGTATTGACCTATCGCTTCAATCCCAAAAGAAAACAGGCAGAGGCAAAGATATGCCATTTATACTCTCCATTTGGGTACTATGTGACTATTATGTGACTGCCGCATTAAGCCAACCCCCAACCCCCTCACTTTCGGGGATTTCGATAATAGAAGATGACGACGAAGCTGACTAATGTGATCCGGCCAATTTGTGACAAGTTCCGGGTGAAATCCGATGGAGGAAGAAGGAGACATTGTGTTTTTTTGTGCTCCGATCGCCAAAACATCATTATACGGTACCGAGGCAAAATGTAGCTTGTTTTGAACAGATGACGGACCGAATAAGGTGTGCACGCATGCAATGGATGGATGAGTTTTTTTTTTTTTTTTTTTTTCGGCATGGCAGATAGTAGCAGAGAGCTCCTGTCCACCACCACCACCCCAAGTTGTGGGTTCAAATCCATTTGGTGCTTCATGGCTATGTTGCCGGACGTCAAAGCAAAGACATTTGGTTCGTGGTTTGGGGAGGGAAGCCGGGACTGCATGGACAGGGAGGGGAGGTTGATGAGTCTCATTGCACATATACCCCAATTTAATACATCTAAATAAAGTACCACTGTATTTATTCTACTTACTACTTAGGTGGTATGTAAGCCTGATAGGGTGTACGACTATTGTGTTGTACTGTATTGTATTGTCCTGTATTGTCTTACTTGTTGCTGCAAGTCTGTATGTCCAAGACAAATTTCTCACATGAGACTAAATAAAGTAACCTTGAAGCTTGAACCTTGAAGTAAAGTGAAATAAAAAGGAATCCCCAGATTGAGAGTAGATGAGCAAAGGGGGACGTAAACTGGGACAGTGAGTAAAAGAAACCAAGCTGACTAAATGCCCCCTAAATACCCTGGGGCATTAGGGGGACATTTTGGGGGGCATTGACCCCCCCCTCTGCCCATGCCTACATCCGGCCCTGTATACGTGTCCATCGATACCTCCCCACTGAGCAAATGGACACCCACCTTCCCCCAGGCTCCCCTCTGTGTCTCTATCTATCCGTGTCTGTGTTCAGTTTGTTTGCTCCCCCCGTTTGAACGACTGCAAGGCAACGTTTAATGTGAGACTTAAGACCGTTCTCACCTTAAGCTGGATTTAGGGGCTGTGTGGCCAACCAAGCGTTTTATCCGTGCTGGAAACACAAGGCTCTCAAAACAAAACAAACAAAAAAAAAAAGCTTCCGAATGGTTCAGAGTTGGAAATATTTTCTTCTTTGCTCTGGGCGCACACTAGAAAACATATGCTGCGCTCCAGAAAAAAAAATAAAATAAAAACTGTGTTGGGTGGGGATACGGTCACGCATCTGCGCTAGAAGCGTTGTAGAGCACTAGAGCATGGCAAGCCGTCAAAAAACACGCACATTTCCGCCCCTGCCGTCTTGCCCTGCGGGTTGTGGGTAGTAATGCGGTTCTACGCTACCCGTCTACGCCTCTCAAGAAACAACCCGATGCCCTAAGTCAGGGCTGCCCAAAAGGTAGATGGTGATCTACCAGTAGATCACACAGACCATGCAGGTAGAGCACATGACAGTCCCCCCAGCACTTGCACCCTTATAGATCTGTAACTCTTGAGAGCGTTAAAATGAAACCAAAGGGACCCTTACGGGTCCATTTGGTTTCATTTTACCGTTAAATTATATTTAAACATCTGAATTACGTAATTTTCAAGAGTCCACACAACACTGTAAACTCAAATACTGTTTTCAAACGTCAGTAAGCAGGAAAACCTTCCAATTCTCCCCGTCTATTTTTCATTATAAGTGCATTATTCTTAAACACCAGTCTAACATGTTTAGTCTTAGTCATCATAGCTTCAAAGCGTTTTCATTTAGGTTTTGTTACGTTTTCATCATTGAGAAAAGGTAGATACACAGTACACATGCACAAACACAAACACATTACACATTTTTGGAACAAATGAGCATTGATAAAGCATTGAAGAAGAAAAAGAAGTGTGAAAGTGTCAACTTACAGTCACTCCCTGCGCTCCAGGCTGACCCACATCACCCTGGGAGGAAACAATGGAACAGTCATTGATCAAAAATAAATAAAGCATGTGTGAAGTGAAGATTTAAGAGACATTTTGTAGAATCTGGTCTCAGGTGGTCTCCTTGGGTTAAACACTCCACTGGGTGATTATCAGTAGATAATATACATTCACAAGGTGGTTTTAGAGCAATCTGAACATACTGTTAACTACATTGTACAATGTATCAAATGGTTTACTATGGTTAGTGATGTGATCACCAGAGTGAGATCTACAGCTTTTGCACTGCATGCAGATTCAACAGCTGTATTGGGGAAATAACTTTTATACCGGAGTGTTGATTTTGTCGGCTGGAACTACGACTATGTTTTCTTCTGGCGAAAAACTAAATAAAAACAAATACAAAGTGTCTCGGCGACTTCAACAACTAAAACTGTGACCGAGTACAAACAAAAATGCATTTTATTTGACAAAAACTAAAATATACTGTAGCAGATGACAAGAATATGACAAAGTAAACAGTCCATTTAAAAGCCTAGGATTTAAACTACAGATAAGTCAAATGATGGAGTCAAAATCAACACTTCCACAGGCCTTAAAAGGACCCCATTACACTATTCTTGTCAAAAACAGGTTAAGATAAAAAAAAAAAAAAAAAAACACCTTCAAGATCTGATTTCTTTCTCCCTATTGAGGGAAAGATTCACTGCTTATTGAAGAAGTGAAATAATGAAGCTGTTTTTATTCGTTTATTTTAGTTGCAGAGGGCAAGTAAAATGCATTCACCTAACTTTACCACCAGTTAGTTGAGTTGAAACAGGTTCCAATTACAGTACCCATGTCTGTTTGTTTGCTTGTTTTGACATGGTAGTGCGTGGGGAAAAGTAAGAATCTATCTTGATGTCTCTGAACCCTCCCACCCCCACACACTTACACTCAAAGGACCCCAGTGAAAATTGCCAGATACGTCCCGTTTGACAGGTACGGGGGAAAAACAAATACATGTTTATCACGTATCTTCAGATTTGTCAATAAAAACATCAGTCAATCAATGTTAAAATGTCACCGTGTCACCATGTACGCTACGGTAAGTACTCCCTCCACGACACGGAGAACTACTTGTAAGTCACGTCGGAGAACATTGGCTGCGTCGCAAAAAAAATGAAGCCTTTTACCTTCGTGTCAGACAAAGGACAGGCGTTGGGGGCTGATGCAATTAATCGTGACAGGCCTTAAAACAAAGACAGGCTCGTGATACGCCGTGATGTGAAAGCTGTAGCATTAAACACCCAAGGTAGGAGTACATTGTTTGGAGAAATGTGACATACAGCATAATACAGCCAGTCATGAAAAGTGAAGGGGATAATAATGGAATGAAGTGGATGAACGACCATCACAAACACTCTCGGCTTTTTTTTTTTCCCCTTGCTATTTTGAATCGACACACGCCGTCCGCTATTCTTTCCCTCAAATCCTCCTGCGCATTGCGGCGCATTATTCTGGCTTTCAATCCCGAGTTGCAAAAAAATCTCAAGACTTTGCGATTGGCAGTACCCCCCTGATTTATCTGATGTGGATGAAAAGGAAAAGAGCCTGCATGTAGTTCACAGTCGTTTTGTTGTCTAAATGAATGTTACACCTAAAAAAATATGCCTGCTACGGGATATTCCAGAGCCTCATTACTTTAACCCTTTGGGTAATGAACACGTTTTGGTGTTTTAGCTGTTGAAAAATAGCAGATCTACAAGCTCATATCGCGCCACCGAGTGGCGCGATATGAGCTTGTAGTTCTGCTATTTTTGAAAAATTGTGAAAATGTGGTGCAAATCTTTGAATACATTATTTCGGAAGCAAACTTTTTTAACTCAAATCTTTGCTTCTGGGGGATCACCTAGAACAACATGTTTTTAGATGAGGTTCTGCAGCTAAATAATAGATATTTCTGGGGGTCCTTCCTATGAAATATGTTAAGCATCACTGACACAGAAAGAGATTTTTCCAGAAAAACTAGAACCTTGCGCCAGGAACTAGAATTTAGTGTCACAAACTAGAATTTAGTGTCATGGACTAGAATCTAGTGTCGGGACTAGAATCTAGCGTCAGAAACTGGAATCTAACTTCAGAAACTACAATCTACTGAGAGGAACTAGAATCTACCGTGGGGGACTAGAATCTAGCATCAGAAACTAGAATCTGATCAGTAGACAAAGGGTTAACGGCTTCCAAATCTGCCTTCCTCTGTCAGTTTCGATATAAAACAAAGCCTCCTTCTCTTCTTCTTCTTCGCCTCCCACACTCTCTCCCAACCTCCCCATCCGGAAAATAGGATGAAATATCCTGTGATGCTCCGTTGTCTTCACAGACACGCGCGGAGCTCATTATAACTTCAAGGCTGGCAGACAGTGCACCGCCGCACCTACAATTATGCACCACGCTCGACCAAAAACGACAACAACAAAAAACGTCCAATAAGTGGAAGGGGTGAAGACGGGTAGCGAACAGGGGGATGTACCGACTAATTAACAGGAAAACGTTTCAACACAAGGCCTGGCAAAAGTTATGTGTTATGGAATGGGAGGATTAAAAAAAAAAGCCTGTGGAAAGAAATTATTATGTACATACGATTTAATATATGCCACATCTATGAAATTGCCCCCCCTACACATGAACTTGGCTGTGCCATATGTGGTTATATATGTGTACTGTATGTCCTATACAACCACATAATGTGCACATATACAGTATGTGCCTGATTATTGCATATAAGCCACATACTGTATATGATGCACATATTGGCATATATGTACATATATTTTCTTTCCATGTGGGAAAGTTTAGGAAAGATTTTTTTCTAAACTAAATTAATGTTACAACAAAAGATCTGTGGTTGAGTTTGGTGTCAAACTGCTCCATTGCGCACAGTCAAAAGAAGAAGATGAAAAAAAAAACTCTGTTCTGTACAACTATGCCTCGGACGCTGAATTCATGACATCGGCGTCAAAAACGATTTCATCAACACAAAGTTCTATTCCATATAACATTTCCCCACCGCCGTGGCGTGTGTCACTTTTGTTTTGGCTTCAATCCCAAACACAATTTGGAGACACTTGAGATAAAGATTTCCAATCTGCAGATAAGACATGCAGAAACGCATCCGGTGCTTTTACTCTTGATGGATATAACATCCGATCCAAACGCGAGCGTCACTGGACGACACTCAAGATCTTTACCTATAACTTGACAACTACGACGGAGATAAAAGTCCAATTTTAGTTGATCGACGTGTTTGGAGTAGCAATCAGTATATGGCACACACACACACACACACACACACACACACACACACAAAAACAGAGTTCGATGAATCTTGCAGCTCATGCAAGTTAACCCTTTGTGTACTGAACGCGTTTGGTGTTCGAAGCATCATGTAAGCAATATCAGATCTACAAGCTACTGAGTGCGCGCTGTGAGCTTGTAGCTCTGATATTTTTTTGGAAAATTGTGAAAATGTGATGCAAATCTTTGAATATATCTTTTCGGAAGAAAATGTTTTGAACGAAAATTGTTGCTTCTGCATGGGGATCCCTAGAACAACAGGTTTTCATATGGGGGTCCTCTGCAGCCAAATATAGATAAGTCCTTGGCTTGAAATATGTTGCAACTCATAGAGTTTTCAGAAAAACTAGCTCATCAGAAACAGAAGCTAGTGAGAAACTAGAATCTAGTGACACTACAACCAAATAGAATATATTCTTAGAGCAAACGAGCTCATATAGATCTGATACAATAGCTAAAGTGTAACAATGCGTTGAACACCAAAACAGCACATGGGTTAAAGTTAAGCAGCTTCCTCAAAGCAAAAAAATAGAAACCTGGGGTTCCACAAAGACGATACATGTTTTAAGAAGCATGGTCTTATTGTGCACCCCAACGTTAGGCGTCAGATCATCACTCACTTTCTCTCCTTTGGGCCCAACTGGACCAATAGGCCCGCGTTCGCCTTTCGCACCCTGGAGGGAAAAACAACATCACCGGCTGGAATTTTTTCAATTGATTTGGATTTGATCGATTGTTTTTTTTTGTGCTTGCCGTGGTGAACAGAACCATGTCCCCTGCAGCATACCCAATGAAAGCTTAGCCCTTTCTGGGGAAAAAAAGGCCACCGACCAGAAGAGTCACTCAGAGGACATGCTATGTACACAGGGTTGTCATAACATACCTGTATGCAGCAATACACAGTATACACAGTAAGGTTGTTGGTGTGGATTTAGCTATCTGTAAGTCAGAGACTCTGTAGTATTTCTTACAGTGCTAAAAGGTATTCTAGGCACATCTTAGCCGCAAATGTAGATGTATATATAGGTACACATACACAGCATAGCCTTTTGCCTTTTTCCCCTCTAGGTCGCTTCTACTTTGATGCAGCTGCAGCTGTTTCCCTGCAGACAGACACTTGCTTTGCCCTGTAGACAGTCCAGAACTTTATTGTTGTCAACAAATCATATTGGGGGGGGTTGTGGGAGCTGAGGCAGCGTTTTAGCCAATCACAGCACAGCAGTCTCCAGCAGTCTCCAGCAGATAATGAGCCAATAGAGTGGAGATGAGGTGGAGTTACCGGTAGTTTAAAATTTACAAACACAAACAGACTTTTGTACACACCAAAGTAGCCTAAATTACCTTTAAAGTGTTCAAATCCAAATTGGAATATTACTGTGTATAGTGGAAACAAACACTAAACAAGCAACACTAAAGAGCCGAACACACCAAGAACAGGAACTATAATTGCATCATGACGTTCTGTAAACATTTTTGTACTTGAGTGATGTGCTAAATACGACCTTCAAATTAATTACCACAGTACCGCTACTACCACTACTTACTGTCAATTGGCGTTATAGTTTGGGTGTGTACGCCGCCAGCCAATCGAGTTAGAAGCAATTTTCAAAGTAATATATTTATAGTAATCTTGGAGTGGACAGCTCTTAAATGATGCACGACAACAACCAGCTTACTGCACATTGCTCAACAAGCCCCCTTTGGTTTGAGTCAGAAGGCCTGGAGAGTGTCATCACCTTCAACAGGGGGGCTAGTGGGAAGGATTGTGAGCCCCGGGGGCAAAGTCATACCCCCCCACCCCCCCACCCCCACCCCCCACCTCACCTCGGTGGTGAAAAGTGAAAGGCTAACGGACAGCTGAGATAAAGACCGAGGATGAATGGCTCCGCCAGTGATAGCTGATGAATGACGCTTGACACATTATTGACAGGCTAAATTTGCAGCCCGCCTTGTTAGGTTGTGACACATTTGGGCCAGGACCAACAACAGCAGCAGCAGCAGCAGCAGCAGCAGCATCTCTTTTGAAATAGGGCAGGGGTTTTCAATCTTTTTGACTCCGCAGGGACCACCATTCATTCAGCATTTGAGCCACGGAGGACCACCATTTGAGTACTTTTTCACACCAAAGACCTACAATTAAAGAATCGTTTTGGTTTTGTCCACAATTCCAGGCTGTATTTTGCCAACAAAACAGTGTAAACGTCTTAATTAAGTGGTGCTAATTCAGACGATGAATATGTTAACTTCTACATTCTCAAGAGTTACATCTGGTTAACCAACTTTCCATCATTTAGCCTGGGGACCACCTGGAACCCTCTCAAGGACCACTGGTGGTCCCCGGACCACCTGTTGAAAACCCCTGACATAGGGTATAAGAGTGACCAGGACGGATGGGTATAGGCATAGTGACAGGGAGGAGGGGTTGGGGGTCAGTTAAATGGCTCAAAAAATACAATTTGTCATGGTTAAGTGTGGAGTCGAAGAGGCTATTAATAGGGAATTACATCTGCAGGAGATGACTACCTAGCCTTATTACATTAAGTCCGCGGCAGCAGCAGCAGCACCAGAGACGTGACTAATTACTGGCTCTTCTCTGCGAGTCTCCTCTCTCTAGCCTTATCATTCATAAAATGCATCGGCCATGACAATTCTTGGTCTCTAACAAGGAGGTCTCCTTAGTTAGACAACGGGTACTATAGCCTGAAATAGTACTCCTGTAAACCTCCTGTTCTCTCACACACACAGTGGTATTAATAGTTATTACTCGTTAGACTGAATGATACACGTGTAAAAAGACAATTCTTGATTTCATTAGGGACCTCTGCCACTCCGGTTATATAGGCATGGTAGTGGAGTGGGGGAATCTAATTTGAATTGAATTTCCAAATCTGTGCAGCAAATTGGCTAGTTAAGGATATTTGACCAATCTCTCTGGGAACTAAATTGTTACCAAGAAATCTCTTCACCGATGTGTTTCTTAATGGTGTCTAATAACATGTACAAAAATAGGACTTCAACACCCGTGGGAAACCTCATAAAAACAGGTCAAAGTCACAACTTGTAGAAACATTTTTTTTTTCATCATGCTTTATGTACATGCTGTAGCATTTGATATGTCTAACTAGGGTGTTTTCATGATGCTGAATCCATTCCAAGCAATAATTTTGGAGCAAAACATACTACATCAGCTGAAAATGGCCATAGCACTTGCCCAAAAGTGCTGTTCTGTGAGGAAAAACTAATGCTTGGAATGCATTCAGCATCATTATAGTTGGCAATACTGTATTCCGCTCAGTTAATACACCTCTTGATGAAATAACAGTTATTACATGTCCACCTAGCTATTTTTGTGCTCAACAACAATGCATTCAAGTTATCGCTGTACACGTGTATACCAAGAAGCATTATCTGCCAGACAAATAGAGGATGATAAGCCATAATTGGGGCATCAAATCACCATAATTTAATATCCAATTAACAATGCATTAGACTGAAGACTATGGAAATTGGTCACAGATTAATCAACACTACAACAATTATCCATACCGTCTGAGTGGATTATTGGAATATGTAAACAACATATTAGAGTAAAGCCAATTGTATTCTACATGACAAAAAAAACAACATGGGAAATGTGTCACTGGGCAGAAGCTGCAGAAATGCAGTTTTACTGAATTCAGTTTCCAGAACAGGATTTCCAGAACAAAGCTTTGGCAAATACTATACCCTAAGTAACTTCTACTTTATATTAGAACAAAGCTTATACTCACTGAACTGGGACTGTGGTATATTGTTGATGTCAAGCCAAAAACCTGCAACTCCATATTATTGCAATGTTTTACTAAATTTACTAAATTATGAATTTATTTTTACCTTTTAACATGTTTGAGAAATGAAAGTGAAAGTGGTCAAGTTAATATTAAACTAATATATCATTATAATAATAATTATCGCCTAATAATAAACTAATGAAAGACAAGAGCTTGTCGCTAAATAATAACTACAGGATCCATTTGAACGCAGATTGTTATTTTCGAGGTCTCCAGCTGACAGTGACAGCGTAAGTGCTGGTGCAGTGGGAAGGTGGAATGAATTACAGTGTTTGTCATTCAGCGCAGGGTTGCCAACTCTGTGCTTGTCAAAACACAGGGCTTTCCATTCAACTCTGCTTCTTTTGTTGTACGGGAGTGATGTAAACTGAGGGGGTGAATATTAAAAGGAATCCAGCCGTCTTTTTTTTCCTTTGTCACTTGATCATTTGAGAGACATTTTCCCATTCAGGATAACTGTGATGCTGATTTTGTTGAATTGCTGCTTTAATGAGCCTTCCACTGCACCGTTACTACAATAAAATAAAACACTGACATTTTTTTTGAAATGCACGTGGCAATCGTGAGGAAATCACTTGAAATTGAAAGTGAACCTGGAACCTGAAAGTCTTTTTTTTATTTAATTTCCTTTCGTTTTTTTTTTTTTTTTTTTTTTCGACAAAGTTCCTACTGAAAGTTTCTATAAATCCCTTTATGCAGGAGTTTTCAACAGGTGGTCCGTGGACCACCAGTGGTCCTTGAGAAGGTTCCAGGTGGTCCCCAGGCTAAATGATGGAAAGTTGGTTAACCAGATGTAACTCCTGAGAATGTAAAAATGAAACCAAATGGACCCTTGCGGGTCCATTTGGTTTCATTTTTACACTCTCAAGAGTTAAAATATTCATCATCTGAATTAGCACCACTTAATTAAGAAGTTTACACCGTTTTGTTGGCAAAATACAGCCTGGAATTGTGGACAAAATCAAAAGAATTCTTTTAATTTCAGGTCTTTGGTGTGAAAATGTAATCAAATGGTGGTCCGTGGCTCAAATGCTGAATAAATGGTGGTGCTGGAGTCAAAAAGGTTGAAAACCACTGCCTTTATGGATTATTGCCTACTTTTTTCCCCCACGTTCGACCTTCGAGAACATAACCCACTTAAAAACAGAGCCATGCTGCCTCCTGCTAACAGAATTAGCCTCATCGCATGGGTCCAACACAGTGTTCTTTGGCAACGGAGGGAAGAGAACAGAGCAGGGAAACAGGCTTTGCTACGCTACTGACAGAAAAGATAAAAAGGTGCTCATCGAATTCTTCAAGGGAAGAACCTTTTTTTTCCGACCTTTCCAGACATTTTAATGGTTCTATAAAGAATCCTTATCGCCGACCAGTGTCACCCGGGAACATTAACTTTGGAAATTGTCACAGATTAATTAATAAGACCGGCTGAAGGAGTGCTCCGAGATTTGTATCACAATCAACTGTAAATCACAATTCAGACTGTAATCTATTAGCCTATACGTGGCCTGCTCTTTTTTTCACCTCTACGCCAAGTACAAGCTCACAATGAGCTTGTAGATCGGCTATATTCGACCAATGTTTGCATATAAAGACAGAATAGGGACTCTAAGCGTTATGTGGTTAAATGTACCTGAAAGAACCATTGATTAATCCTCTAGAATGACAAACTGAAAAACAACTAAATAAAAATGTTTATGTAGGCGATAGCCTTTTAAAGGGCCATTTAACACTCTTGAAGTCACCCAGTTGGTCATATTGTGGTACTGCCACACCACGATAGGGACCCCATATAAAATCCCTGGATGGGTCATCCAGGGATTTTCCATAGAAAGGAAAGGAGGAAGTAAACAAGACTGCTCCAACAGCAGTGTTGATCTGAGTAATCTCATTCCAATTGGCGGAATTCTTCCCCAGCAATAGAGTCAAAAATCACAATAAGGATCTAAAATGGATGGATTATTTCGAGAAAACAGTGCGGAACGTTTTTGTTTTGAATGGATCTCCATGGAGTGGAGGAGGACTTTCTGGGATTATGAGACAAACGATAGCAGTCGGCCTAACAACAGTGTTGCTGTAATGGTGATCCGGGGCACGTGGCTCGTTTATATACAATAAATAGTAGACGTGTGTGGGGGGCGTGGATTTGGCGATAAAGCGGTGTCAAATCGCCATAGGTGCGTGGGCACGCCTTTGGCGGATAGAGTGTTAACAACCATTATCTTTCTGTGCGTTTCTGTTTTGGAGCTGTGGGCTTCGTAGCATAGGGAAAGGGATAGTTAGGACAAGGGGAGGGACGGGCGGGGCTGGGGGAAGAAGGCTGGTGTCTGCCCGGGCGTCTGTCTACTCCTGCAACATGGGGTCAGGACGCTGCGGGGAGCTGTGTACACTTGCCTGCTAATTACACACACCACTGTGCCTCGTCACTCCTATAGCGCTGGGGCCGCAAGACAATCTGGCAACTCCCCAGCACAAGGCAGCTAAAGCAAGCGAATAAACACAGCCAGGGAAGCAGGGGTGTACAAATGCAGCCTAATTATGTTTACTTATGTCTTTTTTTTTCTCCCCCTTCCCTTTGTTTCTTTTTTACTAAGCAGAACAGCTGCTGGTCATAGCCGCTGTTTTGACAGAGAGAGACGGAACAGATGCGAAATTGAGGAGGAAAGAAGTTTGAGGGATTCGTTCGTTGCAGGGTTGTTGTTTTTCTTTTTTCGTATCGCACCGCAAATGAACTCCGCAAGGAGCAGAGGAGCAGTCCGAATTGAAATGTGAAGTCAAAGTGAGCATTCCAAAATGTTCTGCACTGAGAAAGTGTTGATACACTGAATGGCAAGTCTTTAAATCTTCCCGTGGAACAGGATCTCCAAGTAACACAGATATCTTGAGTGCCGCCTCCTACGGATGCCAGGGAGGTTACGGCGAGACATGCCTTTTGTGACTTTTCCATTTGCTCAGCGGTACACACACCGCCATATACAGCATGGGCTAAAGCTCACTGCCCTGGCAAAAACGAAACAAAAAAAATGTCTTATAAACATCCCTTATCTCTCCTTGAAACCCCTTAATACCATTAATACCATACCAAGTTCATCTAAATAGAGAAGGAGGTGTTGGCAGATTTCAACATAGACTTAGCCCCAGATGCACTCTTTTTTTAAAAGACCACCCCTGTGGAGTCTGCAGCCTGCGGTGCGGGACCAACGGAATAAAATTCTGCCTTTATGACATTTACACTACAACGGAACATCATGTAATCGCATGTGTAACTTGATTTACCATCAGAAATGCCAGCGAGTGTGGGCTCGGGCCCCCGTCCCGTCCCGCAGGACTTATATCTTGCAAGACGATACCGGCTCACATGCTCATACGTCGAATTCCCCGCTCTCAGGTGTCTACTCGATCCTTAAATAACATACTGGCTGTAAAAAAAGACTATGAGCTAATATTAGTGAGAGGTGGGGTGGATGGTGGGTGCGGGGGGACGGGGGAGGAGGTTGGAGAAAAAGAAAAAAGTCCTCTGAACATGAAATAGGCCAACCTACATCAGCATGCAAAGGAGATGTATGCAAACTTAACATCCCCTTTTTTTGCTGTGTTTACAATCAAAGAGGAGGGCAAACCTACATTTGTTCCCGGCGTTCCGTCCTCGCCGGCCTCTCCGGTCGCTCCTTTGGCACCCTACGAGGAAAACATACACAAAGCGTGGAATTACAACGAGGAAAGCCCCGCGAGGTGCCCATTCAGTAAACTGTTTGTTTAACCCGCCGGAGATTCTACAAGACGTTCGCTCTGAAAGAACGTGTAATATTCAAAGATTTGTGCTGCTTTTCATGCTTTTCATGATTCCACCTGCAAATTCATGGTTAGAGCAGGTGTACACGCCTCATGCATTCTGATTTCGTTTTTTTTTTTTCTACATACTGTAGCAGTACCATAGTAGTCCTTAGGGTGGCTACATTCCATTGGCCAATCTACTTACTGTATGTCACAACAGTTCACAAATCTTGCTGCTGTGTATGCACATTGTTATAATTCTCCAAATAGGTATGGGAGTTTTTTTTTTTTTATCATTGTTTGTGTCCATATACTGTATGGACACAATATATTTGGGTATGCCTGACAAAGAACTCCATATATGGGTATGGAAGGGACGCAGACATATAGCTGGACAGTGCATGTACAGTATCTCCACACTGCGCATGTATCTCCAAGTACAGCATATGGCAGAGGCTCCAGCGTTCATTGTTCATTGCAGTTGTTATGCACTCAAGAGCTTTTCTTTATACTTCAGCTATTCAAAAAGAGTTACTTTACTGTACTATAAGGTATATTGTAAACACTTTTGCACTTTTACACAGGTCAAATTATTAACTGTCTATTTATTGCTATTGTGGTATTGTTGCTTTTGCATAATTAAAAAGGAAAAAAAGCAACAACTTCTTCCACCACTGCACATTATTTATAGCCTCCTTCCTACAGTAGCTTATGTTAAACCTAATTGATGCAAAACTGAAAGGGATACTGTGGGGACACTATATTCATTTCACTGACTAGGCTGCAATCTTTTCCAGAAATAAGACAATTAGGGCTGAAATGGATGCCGGCGCTGTGACGCTTCACACTATTTGATGAGCGTAGCCTATGCCAGCATGTCAGCCAGAAACCTGGCAAGGCAAGGCAGACCACATTGTACCATCAGCAGTGTGACTGAGGACACATTGACGCTGTCGGGTGGAAAGCTTGTATGTCCCAAAACTGTTGAGGCCTATACATACACAGTTTTAGCTGATAAGGTGACCACCGAACAGGATCTAGGCATGGGCAATTCCCCCCTAAATGCCCTGAATAGATATACAGTATACTGTAGCTATATGTTTTGCCTTTTTCCCCTCTCTGCCTCATATTTTCAAAAGCAAATATGAGACCCCCATAATAATACAGTATATTATAATATTATCTGTATGTGGCCACCGCCCCCTTCTGAAAAGATGTAGTTCCAGGGACCCCCCCCCCTCCCCTCAGAAGCAAAATATTTCAGTTAAAAATGTTCACTGATATGATAAGATACGGCCGGCAGACCTACAAACCTGTGGCGCACTATGAACGCTATGAATGCTTACAATAGCAAAAGCGGTTGCAGTATAAATGAGCTAACAGGAACTAAGTGTAACTTAACAGAAAGTTAAGTTTCTGTTCTCACGCCTGATGGTGGTTGATCACGCCTGACGGTGGTTGATGGTCGGTCTGAACATGGAGGCCCCCCTGAGGGTTGAGGCCCGTTTCAATTGAAGCTGGTGAAACAGAGCTAAGGCCTCCTATGCCATTTCTGAACAACATACACGTATACTTGAGCAAGGAAATAAATCACAAGCTGGATTCCAAAATGGTAGGTCCTGCCCCAAACCGATCTTCTTCAAACTCTGTGTGCAGCATCACAGTGGCAGCAACCAGAACTTCAGACACCCATTGTTGAATTCAATTTGATGATTTTAGTCGTGGTTTATTATTTGCTATGAAGGCGCTGTGATGTTACTGACTGAACGACTTGGGGCATACTGTATAAGTGGGGTTCAGCCAATTACGGGGAAGAACAGTCTATTTGTGGATGTCACTGGTGCTCAGCAGGAGGGAATAGTGAAACACCACAGGGAAGCCACGCGGTGGCGTCCCTGTGTGTGTGTGCGCTTGTTTGTTTCCCCTGTGTTTCCCCCTGTGTCTTTGTTTGTTTCAGTTTGCTTTGAGTTCTTCTCAGTTCATTTCCATATCACAAGTTACTTTGTTTTGTGCCCAGATTACCTTTTTTTGACCGCTCTTTTAATATGAATTGATCACGCTTCAGCAACTGCTATCTACAGACTTCCGGTTCAGGTGCGATTCTATTTTGGATCAACAAGCCTGATTTCCGCCTAGTTTCCATGAATGATATTTCTATATGATCGCTGGCACAATATGATCGCTGGCTACAAAATCTATGTTTTTTAGTGAATTAAATAGCATTCATGGGACACGGTGTTACATGGTGATTATTCACTTCTTGCTTCTCAGTTTACGAGTGAAATGGCTTTCAAAGGAGTGTTGCTCTGAGGTGACTTAAACTAAAACTAAAAAAAAATAAATAAAAGCAAAATAAAAATAGAAATAAAATCAGCAATGATAACTAAAACTATAATAAAAATAGACAGTTTTGTCAACAAACAAAAACTACGCTAAAATGCCAGGGAGGGACTAGTGGACAAGAGATCAGGTAGACTGGAATGAAGAGAAGTCGCTTTGTTTCGACTAAAAATGTTTTACCTTTTGTCTAATAAAACGTGACTGAATGAAAATACGTTTGACTAAATATCATGAAAATTAACTAACTAGTGAAAATGGACTAAGACAGACTGTTTCAAAATGGACTAGCCGACTGTTTCAAAGAAATAGGGTCCCTTGTGAATCAATGTTCTACTGGCAGTCCTGGAGTACACAATTCAGACAGCAGATGGAGAGTTAAAGACAGCTTTTGTTTACATGATGTGCCATTCTGTATCAATATAAACATTTTTATTTTGATTCACTGTGCACAGCTCCAACCATGCATCGGAAAGAGCTTCGCACCATATCCCATATCCACTGGCATCTTTTTGTTGTTCGGTTCGCCTTTACACCCACCATAATGAATTACCTCCATTAGGAGAAAGCTGTTGATGGCATCCGCTGCGAATAGCTGTGGCAGATTGTCCAGCTGTATGGCAGGCCGTACCAGTACAGTATGTGCTAACGTCTTCAGGGCACTGCACCTGGACCATAACTCTTGCTGTTCAGTCAGAACCAGCGGAGGCACAATTAACCCCTGGCTTTGACATTGCAGCCTAACCAGCGTAAACCCCTTTTCACAACAAAGGGTCACCTTGCCAATCCTTGGGTCCAAACGGTTGCAAGGACGTCGGTGTGATGCTGCACGTGAATTGTCCCGCGTTGATGCACATTGTCCCAGCGATTCAGTGTGTGTAAGTCAATGGACCATATCACACCAAAGGGACAATCAAGTACATCAAAATGGAAACAGCAATTGCCTATGTATCATATCATCATCAAACATGATGGCATGCAAAACAACCCAAGATATTTCCAATAAAAGTGCTTCTATTTAAAAATGATTTGAAACACTACTACTGGTAGCCTACTAGCTAACTACAGCTGTATCACCACTAAACCAACAGCATTTCATCATTGAAAACAAAAAACTCTTTAGCTTTATGCATGCTGCGTGTCTGTTGCAACTTCAACAACAACTGATGTTATTATTGATGCTTTACTTGCCTAATAAAAGTCCTGTAACCAAAAATGGTATGGGCGCGACACAGGCGATGAAGTCGCCCCCATATCATTTTCTCCTGATAGGGAAATGCAACATCCGCCCCTGATCAAGCACTTTATTTTTGTGACCACTGCTCTACAATGAAGCTACTAAAACACCTATAATAATAAAGACAATCTTCAGCAATGCAAACCGGGGGGGCAGAGTCCCAGGGTGAACTGCTCTACAATGAAGCTAGAACAGCTGGGGGCATCTATGACAAAAATCCAGGGCAACGTGTATGAGGTCACAGGGGTCAAAGTAGATGGATGCCCAATGTGTTTGGAGAAATGTGCTTACATAGTGAGAAATGTGTTAAAAAACACATTGTCAAAATTCAAACTGAATGACGAAGAATAATTTGAAACCACATGTCAACTCTGCTGACTACAGGACTGTGACGACAGGCCCGCTGCCCTCTTTGATCGGCCCAGGATCAAATTAACTTCACCTACCAGGGTGTCACAGTGAGCGATGGCTTATACCAAAGTACATTTACTCCACTACAAGCGGTAGGATGTAGCACGTCTTACTGGCGAATATGGAGTTCTTCATTTTTGTTCAGGCATGTCCACATATGCGGTGTGTGACGCACACACACACAGACAGACAGACATTTCTGCCTGGATTACATAGTAATCTCGCACACTGCATTTGTAAATTACATAATTACATTGTTTGACTATCTAACTACATTTCTAGGAAGGGAATAAGTCCATAATGTGTACAAATATATACGGAAATAATAGTTCTGGTGAACCGCATTGTGAGCCTGTAGATCTGTTATTTTCCACAATCATTGCATTTTTTTAAAGATTCAAATTGCTTTGGAAACAGATACAGATGCACTGATATTGCATAGATGCACTGATATTAAAGGGGAATTCCACCCATTTTCAATATTTTTCCAGAGCGTACAAATGTGAACCAAATGAACCCTAACGGGTTCATTTGGTTCCATTTGTACGCTCTCAGAAAAAAGAAGCGTCTAAAGAAATCTATTAACATGGTGAAATACATCTTGGTGATGTCATCAAGGTGTGTTTCACCATGTTAACGATTTTCTTCAGACCTCCATTTCTTGGAAACAAAGAACGGGGAACGTTTTTTATCATGTCCACCCAACACCTCAAAGGTATATTAATGACATATTAGAATGTTGAAAATGAGTGGAATTCCCCTTTAACACGATAAGCGGCCGGAACCATTAGTGCCCATTAAAGCAGTGTGCCCATGATCATTTCCATCCAGACCAAGTTTCAGACAGACATGCCATCGCCGGGCTTCATCTTAGAAATGGCTAAGATTAGCTAAATCAAAGAAGTAACGGTGAGGAACAAAGGGAGGTCATGTACTTCCTACTGCGACTAACAATAGTGCCGCTATGGGCCGTCAAAAACGAGCGTTTTGGTTAGAATTTTAGAGCTTTTGATTTAGGTCAGGAATTGTCAGCGCTCAAGGTTTTTTCTAGTCAAAAGTTTCTAGTTTCGGTTATAATGGGACTAGAGGACGACTTTGGATGACGGACCTGCCGGTTTACGGCAAGACGGTTGCAAACCAGGTGAGATCATACAGGAGCTCCAATTTGGATTAATTCATCTTCTTGATTACACTCCGTCTCTGATCCACTGCGGGATCTTTATTGGGATTAATTAAACGTTAATCCGAGTTCTCTGTTTATCAAGTTCAAGTTCAAGTTCAAGTTTCGTTTTATTGGTCTCCCGAAGGAGAAACTTGTCTTGGAGGCAGGACCACAGCTGCATACAGAGGACAATAGACAAAAAACAAACCAAAAGACAACACAAGAACAAATAACATATACATCCTAAGTGCTTACCTATTTGTAAGAGAAATGACTACCTATTTAACAGTTTTATAGAAAGAGGTACAAATGAATGTTTATACCGGTTGTGTCTGCACTGTGGTGTCCTATACCTTCTACCTGATCTCAGGTAGAAGGTATAGGACACCACGTCCAATTAAACGTTAATCCGAGTTCTCTGTTTATGAACCTTATAGTGTTAACAATGGAGGAAGACCGTTCACTTGCAGTTGAGTAATATTTGAGGAGTATCTATGCTTTACTCAACTACTGGAGCACTTTGAATCATAATGGCATTTGATTAGAGTGAATCAAACATCAGTGTCAGAGTCACGGTGACCTGAACGCCTAATTGATCCGCACAGTTAATATCTCTACCGGAGTGTGTGTGTGTGTGTGTGTGTGTGTGTGTGTGTGTGTGTGTGTGTGTGTGTGTGTGTGTGTGTGTGTGTGTGTGTGTGTGTGTGTGTGTTCGTTCTGATTTAGCACCCACATTGGTCAACTGTGCTTCAATTTACAGAGAGCAGAGCGACTGTACAGTTTCCTAGAATCTCATAATCATGGACAAAAAAAAACATCAATTTGGAAACCATGCAGCCGCCGGCACTTGCATAGTTATGGTAATAACTATTCCATCTTCAATGATATGGCCATTTTTTTTCTGTCCCCCCCCATCTTTTTACAGGCAGATTGGAAGGATTGGAACAGCTGAGTTAACTAGATAAAGTCATTAAAAAGGAGACCCGTGGTTTTATGTTTCATTCATTCTGGCCGTGTTCTCCGTTTGAAATGAATGCGATAGCGAGTATAAAAGACCAAATAGCCTCACTCATTAGCTCTACTGCCACATGGGTTTAGTGGCCCTTTCAATCCCTCTCCTCTCGCACAGTGGTTTTCAACCAGTGGTCTTGGGACCACCACCAGCCTTTTTTTTGTTGGGGGGGGGGGGGGGGGGTCTAGGGCTAAATGATGGCAATCAAACAGAGCCTTAGTAGATCTTCAACTCGTAAAATAAAACCAAATGATGCGTCCACGAGTGAGATTATTAGTTATGCAATGCTTAATTTACAAGAGGTCTACAAAACTAAAAAATGAATTGATCAACGGATCAACATGTTCCTGTTATCTCTCCTCTGGTACCAACATCAATACAGCATGGAGATACGGACAAAATGTTATCCAAAATATTCTGAGAGGTTGATTTGATGATCAAATGGTGGTGTTGCACGTTTGAAAACAGTATTTGGGGTTTGAGTTGACAGTTTATGTGAAAGAGAACAAAACATTGGTCAAAATAACGATAATTCTCTATTTTCTAATTGCATGAACTCTTGAGAGTGTAACTCTTGAGAGTGTAAAATGAAACCAAATGGACCCGTAAGGGTCCATTCACTCTCAAGAGTTACAGATCTATGGGAACTGTCATGATCTACCTGGTCTGTGTGATCTACTGGTAGATCACGATCTACCTTTTGGGCACCCCTGCTCTAAACTAAACTCAGGAGAAACCACAGGTGGATTTTAACCCGCAGCATGGCTGAGTGTTGAACGGCCCTGCAGGTCTAAGGGGATGCCTGACTTATGGCCAGTCTCTGCTCAAATACTAAATAAATAATGGACCTTGATATGAAAACCACTTCTCTAGCAGTAGTAGAAGTTCTACTTCACCACCGGTGATAAAGGCGCAATCTACAAGCTGTGTTTTGAAAATAAAAGACTAACTACATAATTGTCTTTGAAATATACTGGTAATAGTGGAAACAAAAACACTGCACCATAAATTCTACAGTGAAATGACATGAGATGTTATGTAGCCTACCCGTATTATATGAGGTAGAAAGTAGAGAATTATCACCAGTCCTAACACAGCAAACGCAGGACTGAGACCAATTTGTGGCGTCTTGATTGCTGCCAGATAGTCAAATCTGTCCCAGAATACCACTTGATTTCAACCAACACAAATCCTGTCCACTAAGGACAGACGTCAGTGGATGAATCAGAGTCAGATTGAGGCCAGACTATATGAAATCAATCCTAACTAGTCAAATCTGGCCCAGAAGTTTAGATATAGCTTAATTTCCGGTATTTTAATTGGTGAAGACATCCTGAGAAATACATATTCTTCCCCATATGCGGCCAGAGTTGTCTGGTCTTGGGTTGCTTTGACCTGACCACTGTCAAGACGTCACTGATTCGTCCCGGTCCTGACCTATTTGCTGGGAAACTATGATTACACTACAGTATACTATGAAGCCCAATCATGTCAAAAAACTGTAAGACATGTATTAAATTCTGCTGCAAATCATCCTCAGCTATTCATATCCAGGTGGACATCTCTGCTCAGGTTGCCCTATTTTTTTTTTTTTTTTTTTATCATTCACAACATTACATTTCCCCGCTCTTGTTTAGAAGAAGAGCACAGACAGTGATTTTCCACAGAACAAAATTCAGCAAGCAATTTGAAGATGCTGTGCTGTATATGTGACTAAATCACAACACAAAACTCAGGAAGTCTTTCACCTCGTGAATTGAAAATATCAGATGTACAAATCACAGCACTTCGCAACGCGTTGTGAGCTTCTATATAGTCAACGAGGGAAAAGTCATTAGTATGACGGTGGCAAAAGCAGGTGATATACAAGCTCACAATTTGCTATTGTAAATTTCCAGAAAATATAAGGTGTACAGCGAATGAAGGTCAAGTCTGAACCCTGTTAGCCTGAGCTAAGTGGAAAGCATTTTGGCCTAGAGAGGTGGAGGACCGACTCAGATAGGCGGTTGCCCTGATTGGATCTCTCCAATCTGTCAGTCAAGCCGGGACCCTCCTCTTCTAGGCCACTGCGGCCAATGAGGAGCTCCAATGAGGAGCTCCAAGGTAAGCCTGCGTACCGAGACTGTTGTCTACAGGGCTTAAGTGGTCAAGATACTCTGCATAATATAATTGAATTATCCATTCAATTACGAAACAATGCTATTCTGTTATTGATTAGCTGCTATAGTGGGCGTCCTACGTGGCCTCTTTCCTGTTCACTGTAACGATGGACCATATGTGTAGATTCACAATCAATGGCAGAGAGAATAGAGGAGGCACTGAGGTTCACTCTGGTCCAGAGGAAGTTAAGTAGTAAGTACTGGACACTCCATCATGATTACTGATAGGGTGACCAGATCCAAACGCTTCACTGGAGGGACAGAAGTATTGCATGTGTGGGACAAGTGGGAAAACGCGTTGCTAATAATAGCCATATTATGGTTAGCAAATTATTAAGATCTTGCATATTCAAGAAATAATCATTCAGGATTGCAATTCAAATATACCACAAACGGCAAATATACAAGCTCAAAATTGATAAAACAGTACATGCAATGTGGCCCCTCTGGAGTGAGTATGGAATATACTGTATAGTAGCACCAGGGGAGTACTTGGGTTATTTTAACAGACTTAAAAAATACATCTATATAGAGCTGGGCATCACACCCCTTTCATGACATCGCCCGTGTTCCAGAAATGGAATACTCATTCACTTTCCTCATAGACTATAGACTGTGTGCAGGCCTCTATATGTACACTGGTACATTGACCCTCATAGACTTTTCGAACATGCCTAATATTAACATGATTCTTAGAAATTAGAAATCTTAGAAATTATTTGATTTCTCTGCGGCTTAATAGTCTATATGAATAATTTTCGAAAAGTCTAAGAGAAAAATGAATGGGGAATCCATTTCTGGAACAGGGGCGATGTCACGTGGGGGGCTGCTCAGCTCTATAGGAAAACAGACAACAGAAAGCAAACTATTAGAGCACTTGAATAGAGAACTCAGTAACTCATAATGTGGGACATACTGTAGGTTCTCAATTTGTGGGACACCTGAAAAGTATTGGAAATAAGGGACTGTCCCACGCAAAGAGGGACATCTGGTCACACTAATTACTAACCCTGACTACAGAGATGTCATTGACCTATTCATACAGTCATCACGGTACAGACAGCAAACTGCTATCGGATGTAGAGATGGATGATTCTCTGCTAAGAAAACAAGTACTAACAAAACCATCACCACCGGGTGGGATGGGGCGGTGCCCAAGGCACTCCCGGACTTCAAATATCACTGGGCCTGGACTGCTTCAACAGAACCGTACCGGATAGTACAGAGCGCACTCGCTTGGAATGATTGGAATGTGGTTGGGGAGAGTGTGGAAATCAGGGGAAGACCTCAACCGACGGCTGTTGGTAGCCAGGGGCGGATTGGCCATCTGGAGTACAGGGAGATTTTCCCGGTGGCCTGGACAGTTTTTTTTTTTTTTTTTGAAAAGTCCAAGGCAGGCCAGGGCGCCAGGCCCAGACCAGGCAAACTAGTGTTTCTATCCTTCAAAAAAGAAAAGGTGTTAATCTTCTACATTCTCTAGTTGTGTAGACTAAGTTGGGCTAATTCACATGATGAATATATTTTAACTCTTGAGGGTGTAAAAATGAAACCAAATGGACCCGCAAGGGTCCATTTGGTTTCATTTTTACGCTCTCAAAGAGTTACATCTGGTTAACCAGCTGCCCCCACCAGGGTGGCCTGGCAAAGGCAAAATTGTCCCGGTGGGAAAATATGTGCCAATCCGCCCCTGTTGGTAGCTACAATGGCGCCAGGATTGCTGTACAAGCTGAAAGTTATAGCAGAAAATAGGAACTGTCATATGAACCAATCGGAAGAGAGGGCAAAGCTAAGTTACAGCGCTCAATGATACCACCCTCATCTCTGTATGTCATAACTTTGACAAGTTATTCTATATACATACATAACTGCAAAGCAACGCGTGCCTGTGATTATTAAACTATAAAGTAAAGCCCAAATGCATGGTGCATTTTTTTCTATTAAAGCTTTCTAAACACATTCAGAGGATTATTGCCAACTGCCAAGATGATAAAATGATGTTACAAATGTCATAGTACCTTTAATGAAAGTAATAATACCACCTGAAAGTATATACTACTATATACTATTATTTTATTCACGTATATATTATTTTATTATTTACTTATGCAGACAGAGTCAGGATAAGGAACTAGTGGCAAGCATACTGGCATTCTGGGAGCCAACCCACGGCAAAGACTCTTATACAGTAACATACTGTAGATGCACTGCATGGCAATCTCACACAACAGCAGAGCTCAATGCCCTGATGTCTGTCAGGAGGAGTGGGGTGTGGGCAGCCATTCAGGAGAATGACCACACACAGACCACACACTCTCGCGGTCACATCGCACTGATTGGCTCAGCACAATAGGCCAATAGTAATACTGCTGCTCCTTGTTTTGCTGGTCAACTTCCTCTCCCAATGAACAACACTCAGCATTTTGGATCACCATTTTCTTTTTGGACACGGACAACAAGGCACCGTAAGCCTGTGCCAAGGAAGCAGGTTTCTCTGGCAATAGGTCTGTTGAGTGAGGGAATGGTGATGAAAACAGGTCCCTTAAAAAAACACTTTAAAACTGACCATCTGCTCAGTGCTCGGCCACCAACCAACACGAGAGAGGAGAATATGAAACAGCCTCGGGTCCAGCTAACCATTAGTATATAGCAGGGGTTTTCAACCTTTTTCATCCCAGGCCCCACCATTTATTCAGCATTTGAGCCACGGACCACCATTTGAGGACATTTTAGCCCCACAGACCGCAAAACTAAAGATTTATTTTGCTTTTGTCCATCTCCATTAATTTTTTAGTGTAGATTCACATGATGAATATTTTAACTCTTAGTGTAAAAATGAAACCAAATGGACCCTGGCGGGTCCATTTGGTTTCATTTTTACGTTCTCAAGAGTTACATCTGATTAAAACAACTTAGCTGGGGACCACCTGGAACCCTCTCAAGGACCACTGGTGGTCCCCGGACCAACGGTTGAAAACCACTGGTATATAGGGACGCAGGCTGTTTTGCTCCTGGTTGTTGGAATGCTAGCTAATTAATTTATTCAGTAGACCCCTGTTAGTATATAATGAATCTTTTGAGATCTTTATCATCACCACCATTGATAAAGATGCCCCCACCTGCACCCCAAGTATTGCTTTCACTCTGAGTAATACCACCAGCACAATATGGTGTGGGTTTCATTGCTATGGTGATTCCAAGATAGGCCAAATGTTGTAAAAACCCAAATGGCCTAGAACAGCTTTGAGGTTATAGCAAAAAAAAAAAAAAAAAAACGACTGTGGTTCATCAACATGCAGGTTCTGTGCTAGATAGACTATCAATTAAATCTACTGGAGAAGGACATAGCAGCCCCCCCCCCTCCCCCCTCCTCACCCTACATGACCACACTTCAGAAAACCCACTTCAGAATATGACAGACAACTACATGGAGAGGAGAAAAAGAGAGAGAGAGAGAGAGAGAGAAAAATCTACCTCACTTCTGCCCCGAGGGCATGAGCACAGATGAACAGAAAATGAATAGCCCATAAGAATTGATTCCCTGATGAAACCAGATCTGGCTGATGGTGCTATGTATGGAAGATATGTCGGCCGGAGATAGCGCGCTTTACCCTCTCTCTCCCCATCGATTCCCTTTTGCCCTTCTGCTCTAGACTCCCCCCCTGCAATGACAAGAATCGCAAAATGTGGAGAGAGGGAGAGAGAGAGAGAGAGAGAGAGAGAGAGAGAGAGAGAGAGAGAGAGAGAGAGAGAGAGAGAGAGAGAGACAGAGACAGAGAGACAGAGAGAGAGACAGAGAGGGAGAGAGAGACAGAGAGAGGGAGAAAGGGCTAAAAAAGCGGGGGGGGGGGGGGGGGGTGAACTGAAAAGTTCACACTTTTTGACTTTCATAGAGCAATGCAATACAGACTGATCCGGGATAGCACCTGGCCACCTTTTCCATCCAATTTATTCTGTTGTGGATAAAAGTGGTTCACCCCAAATCACCCCAACAAGAATAATGACGTTAGACATGTTTACTATAGCTATAGTAAATAAATACAAAAATGGGAGGGGGGAGGGGCATTATTACATTGAATTAATTTAGTACTAAACTGAATTAATTCAGTCAAACATTAAAATAACTCTGCAGTTTAATGTGCATATTGCATTTCTATCAAAATCTAATGTACAAAAAAAAAATCTCTTTAAACGAATGGATTGCCCTTAATTGGATCTATGCAGGAGGTTATGTCATGGGAGGATTCAGGACTCCTTATGTCGGTCGTGCAGGTTTTATGGTGCAATGAAATTTCCTCCTGCCTGTCTGTAAATCCCCAAACTCCACAAGTCACAGTGAGCTCCTCTGAGCTGAGCTTAGCGCCGAACAATGCACTTTGCTCTACAGTGGTGCCAGCCAGCACACAAATGAACTCGCAATATACCACAAGTTCCACAAGGGAAAAAAAAAGAAAATCTTTGGGAGTCTGGGAGTACCATCTACCATCTATTTTAACCTCAGTACTATAAAATGCTTAAAAAAAAAAAGATTATACGCAGCCTTCTTAAATGCTTATTTCCACAAATATCTCTCTGATCGTTCAATTCATAAGTAACCCACCTCCTACGAAATTTCCCAGGGGTGGAGCAACTAAGTAGTACATTTTTAAAGGAATCATTTTAAAACTTTACTGGCTGGTAAAGCTTTCAGGTTTTTTTTTACTGATTGGTTGCATTGCAACACATGCGTTACAAAATGCGGCTGTGGCTCAGAAGGTAGAGTAGGTCGTCCCAGTGATCCGTGGGGCGGCATAGCTATGTATATATGGTATATATACATGTACATGTATATATTAAGGCTGTCAGCATTAACTAGTTAATCGCGAGTTAACTCAGCCGTGAGTTAACTCGATTAATTTTTTTAGTGCGAGATTAACTCACAGTAAAACCAAAGGCCAAGTGGGTCTATTTGGTTCAATTTCGCCAAATGCAGGTGAATAATTGTTAAATATTTGCATCAGTTAAGTTACTTTAAAATAAGTCTACACAATTAGAGAATGTAGAAAACTTTCTATAAAATGTGCATGTTCGCTCCTAATGATACCAACATCAAATTGTTGACAAATTATTTAATTTAGGTCTGGAAGTATAAATTAATGTCATCAAATGGTGGTCTGTGGCTCAAATGAAGAATAAATAATTGACCTTGATACAGTGATGTTTTTGGCAGGCATTTTTTAGTTTTAGTCAGTCTTAGTCCTTTTGACGAAATGATATTTTTTTTTAGTCAGTCTTAGTCATTTGGACAAGATGCTTTGTTAGTCTTAGTCACATGTTTTCATTTCTATCCATGACAGTTTTAGTCTAGTTTTAGTCAATGGACCCTCCAAAGGGTTTTAGTCTAGTTTTAGTCTCATATATATATATATATATATATATATATATATATATATATATATATATATATATATATATATATATATATATATATATATATATATATATATATATATATATATATATATATATATATATATAATATATATATATATATATATATATATATATATATATATATATATATATATATATATACCAGTTGACCCCCCAGGGAGTCAACTGGGTCTAACCTTCAGTTACAATATAAATTAAGGAATCTGTAGGCTAATGTTGTCTACTGTACATTAGTGTACAGATTATGCAGACTAATGTGCATGCAAGTGGGGGTCCTTGCCTTGAAATCACTAGACTTGTAAAAATCTCCTCTGCAATATCTTTTCAAATGGGGATTGGCAACTTGATATGAAAGCTTGGAAACAACTGCATTAGTCTATAACAGGGGTTTTCAACCTTTTGATACCAGGGCCCACTATTTATTCATCATTTGAGCCTCGGACCACCATTTGATATTTTCATTCCACAGACCCAAAAAACTAAAGATTTATTTTGCCCACAATTCCAGGCTGGATTTGGGAAGCAAAACAGTCCAACATACAGATCAAAATGACCATTAATCTTCTACATTCTCTAGTTGTGTAGACTTGGGCTAATTCAGATGATGAATATTTTAACTCTTGAGAGCATAAATATGAAACCAAATGGACCCTTGCGGGTCCATTTGGTTTCATATTTAAGCTCTCAAAGAGTTACATCTGGTTAACCAACTTTCCATTTAGCTGGGGACCACCTGGAATCCTCTCATTGACCACGGGTGGTCCCCGGACCAATGGTTAAAAAGAAAACCCTGGTCTTAATGTCCCGCTGGCTATGGTGCAAATCGTAGGAGCATCCCGGAAGGTTCATTAATATTCATGAGGTGCTGCTCCGAGCATCCAATCACGTTCACGCGAGGAGGCGGAACTTCCGAATGCAGCGCTTGTTTTATCTGCCGGCTACTACTAGTCGGGCGGGGCGAAGCATAGTTTTACTGAGGTTCTGTTTAGGGTTAGTTACCGCATAAAGCACCGTCTAACTCTAACCCTAACCTAACCCTAACCCTAAACATAACCCCAGTAAAACTAGGCTATGCCTAAACCTAATCCTAACCCTAAACTTAACCTCAGTAAACCTATGCCTAAACCTAACCTAACCCTAACCATAACCTCAGTAAAACTTCCTTCGCCCCGCCCGACTAGTAGTAGCCGGCAGTAAAACAAGCGCTGCATTTCGGAAGTTCCGCCTCCTCGCGTGAACGTGATTGGATGCTCGGAGCAGCACCTCATGAATATTAATGAACCTTCCGGGATTATCCTACGATTTGCACCATAGCGTCCCGTTGCCGAGATGCTATCGCTAATCGCTAATGGCTAGCATCGAGGAGACAAGTGCTCCATACACACAGACAGTTCCTACTCTAGGCTAATTCCAAATAAATCCTCCGTTCTGTTTCTTCAGTATATGGTGAGCTATCTCTCCTTGAAGTAACAGTGCAGTGTCCGTTCAGACTATGCCCTTCGCTCTCTGCGTGTGGCTGTGTGTTGGTTCACAGAACACACACTGTGGAGTTTGGGCAGAGCCATAGAGTATAGACAGAGTTACGACAACTGTGTCCACTTCATGGGGCCAGTTCAATGGCGTCTCTTCTACTTAGACTTCAATAGAGAATGGGGACAAGTCCTGGACCTGAAGTAGGCAGAAATGCATCGGACTCAGGCAAGAGCCCAGCGTTAATGATCGCTTTACTTTAGATCGTGTTTTAGTAATAGTGCAACATAAACATTATTGTACAGTAACATTGTTACTGAACAATACCGTTTACATGTTGAACACATGCACAAATGTTGAACACAATGCTTTTCTAACTCCAGTCTGTCCCTATTCTGGCTGCATGAACAGCGCTCTATTCAGGCTGCATGAACAGCGCTCGAGCGCTCAGTTTCTGCCCCCTCAATGTCGCAACTGTTCTACTAGATGGCTCTGATAGAAGGCAGACGGGAAGACAGCCTGCAGTGCATTCATTGCTTCAGCTTGATTCAGTCGCACTTGCACAAGCGGCGGCGGCGTGCGTATAGTGTGTTTTGAAACTTTTTCGTCAATCCACTACTTTGTCGTCTCGTCACGTCACGTCAGCCATAACTCACACACGTGTCGTCGCATTTTAGTCATCATAGATAGCCATTTTATCTCGTCACAGTCAGTCTTGTCCTGCATTATTTTTACTTCGTTCGTCATCGTCATCGCCCGTACCTCTCAAAAAGGGGTGTGACGACGTCATTTTTGTTGTCGTCACATGTGACGAAAACAACACTGCCTTGATATGGATATTCTTGAAAAACACTTGTTTAAGGTATATTTAGAAATCATAAAAATATGCGATTAAATTGCGATTAATCAAAGATTATGGGCAATCATGCGATTAATCGCAATTAAATTTTTTAATCGATTGACAGCTCTAGTACATGTATATGTACCTACTGTATATGTACTTACAGTACATGCTTTGTAGCCTGGTTTACAACCTCCGTTGCAATTGCAACTTCACCTTATGAATGTCACTGGCGACTGAGTCTGGCTATTGCCTGCTTGACTCGAATGGATGTGGTTCCAATGAACTTTTGTTTACCCCAAACAAACCAGAGACCAATCTGAAACCTCGGCAGGATTTCATAAGCCACGCCCAATCGTGGAGATAAACTCCTTGCCAGATGGAGTTGCTGAAGTTGAACTTCAGCGTAGCAACGGAGGAGGCTGGATCCAAGCTACATGCTTGCTTTGAGCATTTCAAGTTTGTGTTCGAATCTTTTCATACGTCTGTGTGACACTGCGCTGAACCTTACTTTACAAAAGAACACACACACACACACACACACACACACACACACACACACACACACACACACACACACACGCACACACACGCACACAGCAGTTAGAATAGAAGATAGGAGGTTCCGCCTAATGAGTACTTCTTCCACCACCGATTATACACACAGTCAGGGAGCAGGTTCTTAAAGGCTTATCATTTCCACAAACATCGCCGATTCCACAAATCAGCTATACACCCACACACACACCCTCTTTCCGCTTTCCACAGCCAGTGCCAGAAAACGCGTGAGGTATCTTGGAACTCGTCGGCTGCCGGAGGGTTATTAGAGTGTTACAGTTAGCCTATACGGTTTCATGACCTCAGCAGGCCAATAAAGCTCAAGCAACCTGCCATATTATAGAGTGGCAAGGGCGTCAATGATATTGACAGCTGCAGTAGTGGTGGTGAATGTAAGTACAGTACACAGTGCAAAGTACAACTTTGAGGGGTACACTTTCACTTTGAGTATGTTTTACATTTTTTTAAACACCTTACACAATTACACCGCTAGATCTCGGAGGCAGACGACAACTGCTTTTTTACTCGACTGTGTTTACCCCAGGGGCGGATCTAGGCATGGGCATGGGGGGCAATGCCCCCCTAAATGCCCAGTCTGCCTCCCAAAACACGATGCCATGCAAAACAACCCAAGATATTTGAAATTAAAGTGCTTATATTTAAAGTGATGTGAAACACTACTGCTACTATGGTAACTAACTACAGCTGTGTCACCACTAAACCAACAGCATTTCATCATTGAAATCAGAAAACTCTCTGAGTCAGACCTTTAGCTTTATGCATGCTGTGTGTCTGTTGCAAATTCAACTGATGTTATTATTGATGCTTTACTTGACTAATAAAAGTCCTGTAACTGAAAATGGTATGGGTGCGACTTCATCGCCGCCCCCATACCATTTTCTCTTGGCCCTCCAACATGTTCTCTTGCCCCCCCCAAATGGAAACCAAATGGACCCGCAAAGGTCCATTGGGTTTCCTTGCGGGTCCAAATGGACCCTTTACACTCTTACAAGTGTCCACTTGAGCATATTTGCACGTGTATCTGGACTTGCACCTTTGCACTTTTGCACATGACTGAGATTAACATATCTTGGTTTTCTTTTTAACTGTTTTTATTTTTTTTTACTGTTGTTTTTAACTTTTTTTGTTTGTGTTTTTTAACCTTTTCTGCGCTGAACTGACAAACCGCATTTCCCTACGGGGACAAATAAAGGTTTCAATCAATCAATCAATTACAAGAGTTCAAATATTCACCATCTGAATTAGCCCAAGTTTCGGCTATCAGAGAATGTAGAAGGTCATCTATGACCTATGTTTGCATGTTTTGCTTCTGAAATCCAGTCTGAGATTGCGAACAAAAGAAATCTTTAGTGTTGGGTCTGTGGGGTAAAAAATGTCATCAAATGGTAGTCCATGACTCAAAAAATGCTGAGTAGATAGTGTGCCCTGGTATCAAAATGGTTAAAAAAAAAACGCTCATAGCGTGTCACGTTGTTGTGATGCTTGGATACAGCCACGTCTTACCAAAGTACAATGTGAAATCCCCCCCCCCCCCCCCCCCCCCCACACACCCACACACACACAGACACATACACAACCACCAAAATGAGAAAAAAAAAGAATAAGCAGGATAGAGAACAGTACTTGTTCTACCACTGGACAGGTACAGGGAGATGCAGTATTCAACTGTCAAAAAGAGGTCTGAATAATTCATTGTGACCATTCATAACAAACTAAAATATGGCTAGTACAACTACCAGGCCATGTTTCTAGTACTTTTTTGTCCAGAAGTGCAATCTTTGCCAGCAATACCTTGTTCCCCCTACAGAAACATAGGAGTAATTGGTCTAATCTGGCCACTCGCATGAGTAAACATTCATTAAAGTACCAATGTGCCTAAAATGCTCTGGTCATTCCTGATAATATTGTTGAATATTGTTCTATATAATATCAGCACACCAAAATCTTTTTTGGTAGTGCCGCTGCAAAGAGTATCTTGACAAAACAAGAAAGTGGCCACACACGGCGATAGACTGAGTGCCAATACTTTTCATTCAAGACGCAGCAGATTATGACATAGTCACCATTCCAGTGGTTAAGCCTTCAAAAGGGAATACTCGATACCCACACTTTGAGGAATTGCAGGCCAAGATATTTTTTTTTCCAAAACACCATCGAAGACTTCAATAAGAGCAGATCTGGCGTTTCCGTGTAAAACGGCCTTAGTTAACGTACCAGTATTAAGAAAAAAAGAAGAAAGCCCAATATGCCTTGGTGATAAACATTAAACTGACATGACATTGCATCGGAAGAATTGCACGTGAATTGTCATCAATTGCATGTGAATTGTCATCATGCGCAGAACATGTGTGTGTGTGCAAGCATGTGTGCACAGAATTGGCACCAATGCTTTCAAGTGGTACTACTAGTACTACTCCTCCCTTCTATTGTAAGTGTGGCGACCATGAGTTCCTCCCTGCCCACAGTGAGCCCCTGGGGTCAAAAAGTTTCAGTTTGGGTCTTGGGAGAATTGAGTATCTCTCTATGAGAGACAGTAGCCTTTCCTCCAATCAGAATGAGAGGAGGCCTTCTTCCAACAAGGGTCAAGCGGGTTGGGTCTTGGTGCACGTGCTGTTGGCTCATTGCACTTCCCCCATTTCTGAGTGTGTGCATGAGCACATCTTGTCACCAGGGGGTCTGGAGGGTTGTCACAGTGAAGTTTGCAGCTTGACTTCCTGTTTGGACACATTGTTTTCCAGGCCATGTCTCCACTATTACTCTTGCTGTTGTGTCTCAACCAGACAACAGTCATATCAAAACAGGACTACTGTAACTCCCACCTTACTTGCCTACCCGGCATGCGCGCTTATGGCTAGTACACACTGCGCGATTTTTAGCCCGATTACCCCGATTTTGGACTCACGACAAAATTCCTCTGTCGGGGACGATTTTTCAACTCCCGACAGTTTTGACGGCCGTCTTTTCGTCTTGTAGTGTGACAGCTCAAAAAGACAAAAAATCGCCTGATTTGCCGTCGGGACCCCCCCGACAAAACATCGGCAATATTAAGAAATTTTGATTTTTGCGACATTTCCTCGTCCATGTGACATAGTTTCTGACAAGCCCCCGACACTTGCATTGTGCTGGCAAATGTAAAAACATTGCAATGCCGGCCGCAGCCACTGTCCCTCCATCTCATCTCATCTCGCAGCGCGGATGAGAGCCTGGAGATCGAGCCTACATCCCCATGGACGCACGGACCACTCCTATCATTCAAATAATTCTGATCCAAAGCATCATAGCGCAGCAAACGTATGACATTGTAATTCGATCATCTCTCTCTCTCTCCTCTCTCTCTCTCTCTCTCTTCTCTCCTCTCTCTCTCTCTCTCTTCGCTCTCTCCCTCTCTCTCTCTCCGTGCGTAAAGTTGTCAGGATCAACATTCTACAACGCGTGTCAAATGATTTATGCATTGTCTATAGGCCTATTTTGTACTCAAATTAACTTTGCGGAACATGGGTAATTTGTTTTTATCATTATTTAATTCCACAAAACATCTCTGTCATAGTAAATGTGGAAAATAGGTGGAATTCTCCCCTTTATGTGTCAATTATTTGTAACCAAAAGGATGAACTATAGGCACATTGGGGTCCATTTGGTTACATTTGTGCCAACTGGCATGGATTCACTGTCTGTGTCTGTCGTCACCAAACGCCATACGATGACTTTATGGGGCATAGTGTATAAAGAAACAACATTGCTGTGACACCAGTCAGATAATATACAGAGACTGACGCAAGGTACCCTCCCTTCCCGACCTTATGTCGGTGGTAATATTTTCGGGAGCACCGCCCCCGCCGTCAATACGTCGGGAACGTGCAGTGTGAACACTCACAAGACAAATGATCGTCAACGAATTATGCAATTTTAATCGCATAATGTGACAGGGTACGTCGTGCACGACGTCGTGAAAGTCCCCAAAAATCGCGCAGTGTGTACCAGCCTTTAAGCCCCTCAAATTGATCCAAAATTCCGCAGCCCGCTCGGTCTTTAACCAGTCAAAATTCCCTCCCCTTCTCCGTTCTCTCGATTGGCTCCCAATCGCTGCACGTGCAGCGTTCATAACTCTCACACTTGCATTCAAAGCAACCAATGCTTTGACTCCATTTGGCACCATATCTTACTGGTCTCAAAAAACCCTGTGCACTCTGATCAGCCGAGACAAGGAAGCTGGCAGTATCCCCGCTAAAAACGCCTGGCCAACGCTCCGCTCGCCCAAAACTCTTCTGACTCATGGCTCCAAGACTATGGAATGCACTTCCCATTGCAATCAGAACCACAGGCTCACTCCCTATCTTCCACCACAGTCTGAAAACACACCTCTTCAGACTCCATCTCAGCCCATAGCCATTTGTATTACATTCCAACCCATAGCACTTGCAGTACAAGCTTGTAGGTTGCACCTAGACTTAAGATAGCAGTGACTTATATAGGATGTCTAATGTATTTACCATGTTTCAGTGCTTACATTGTAAATTGTAAAGTGTATTGTAAATTCTGCTGAATGTAGTTTTTACTGAATGTAAGTCACCATGGACTAAGAGCTTCTGCTAAAGGCCTAAATTGTTGTCGTTAGGGTCATTATAAGGTACATGTCTGAATTGAACATAGGGGCAGTGGGGCACCATACCTTCTTCCAAGCGGCGCCTGAAGACCCGTCCTGCACCATGGTGTCTCCCTGTGAAGGAAAGCATGCAGATAGAACAGTTAGTAAAAAGGTCTTCTCGTTTACACATTAGTCAGTGGCTTCATGACGACGTCGCAGATGAACAGACCGTGTTGCTGCTGCTACAGCTGTTCTGTGGTTCTGTCCGACATGGTGACTCAACAGCTGCACAATATGGGATATAACGTTTCCCCCTTCGAGTGGCAGAAAGGGGCTATAGTATATACACACCAAACACGCACAGTGTTGTAGTCAAGAGCGCCTAAATGGAGACCAAGACGAGACCAAGACCTAGAGGGGTCGAGACCAGGACGGAGACCAAGACCCAGAGGGGTCGAGACCAGGACGGAGACCAAGACCCAGAGGGGTTGAGGCCAAAAACTGTGGTTGATGCTGGTGCTTTCAGGCTTTTTAGAAATTAATAAAGTACAATGTAAGCTTTCATATGATCATTCAATGAAATGAATAAAATTCAAATGAAATTGGAGCTTATTTGGAGGTGTTAAACCGTTACAACTGTGTGTAACACCTGGTGTTTCCATTTTGGAACACCAAGGTGTTTCTGGAAAAACCCAGGACAACTTTATTTATTTTTCCCATGTTTTAGGTTGTTAATAGAGAAAGTAAAAGATGGGTGTTACTGTTAATTGTTGTACGTTCCATGCTTTCTTTAGTTATAGGGATTTTAGCTAGAGGGCATTCGAACATTGCCCTAAATACATATTTGTTTACAAAATTTTAAAGCAATTTTTTTTTTTATTATTATCATCTACTACAGTCCAGGACAAGCACCAGGACAAGACAGGACCGACGAAAATGTTCTCAAGACGGTCGTGAGAAGGAGATAATGTCTCAAGAACTACAACACTAACACACACAGTAAACTACTATGTTTGATCAATGTCGAAATGCTACACTTTGAAAGGGAGCGACAGGAAGGGACAGGACACGAAATTACAGGAGTGCAAAGGAAAAGACTGAAAAGAGACAGTAATGGAATGGAATGAATGGAAACTAATGGAACAGCCCAAAAAAGGCACACATTGAAAGACTGACGGTTTCATAGTTAAGGAAAAAATATATTCACATTTATAGGAGAAATCCACCCCAGAAGGCTTTCTTACCTTTATTTGCAGTTGATTTATTTCCAAAAAAAGTGGTCCACTTGTTATTTTGTGAAAAAAAACTGGCTGTTTCTCCTGCCCCAAAATAAGCTTAAAATAGGGCTATGGGATGTTGTTCAAATTCACCCATTTCCATCGTTCCAAAATGCATTTTTGCTATATATTCTCTCTCCACCATGTCAATAGTGTGTCGACCCACACTTTCACTTTGGTTTAGCCGCCGCTCAGCCATAAACCGTGCACCACGCCCCCACCAAGCCCCAGCAAATGATTCAGACAGCTGAATCACCGCTGAACCAAAAGTGAAAGTGCAAGTATGAGTGTCCACACACTATTGAAGTGGTGGAGAGAGAATGCATTTTGGACCATTGGAAACAGGAGAGTTTGAACAGCAACTCATACATCGATTCTACGCTTCTTTCAAGGTAGGGGAAACAGCCACATAAAGGTGTTTTTTTTTTCCTCCACATAATGGTAAGAAAGCCTTCTGGAATGGAATTCTGCTTTAAGACCATGCATAGAAATGAACTCCCACAATACTATGCGTTAAATGATGTCTGGACAATGTGTCCAGGCTTCTATTTTAGATGGCCGCGACATTTCATCTTCATAAGATAACACATTACTCTTCAAAGGAGTGGGTAATCGTCCTCGCAGGTGCTGCATAACGAACAGGAGATAAGACATCCATGTGTCCCCCAATTACGCTGCATCCATCCTATTTGTTCAAGGCTGCAGTGTTATGCATTCACTGCTGCTGTCATTCATAAAGAGAAAAGATTAAAAAAAAACCCTGCACAAAGCACTATAGTGCATATGGGGAATGTATATTTTATAGCCGGCGCCATAAATTCAGCCTGGCCTCCATTTGAAATTCCTATTCAGCCGTCGACACACAAAACCCCTTTCCGAGAAAGGCAATCATAATTTACCACTGGTAAATGTATAATACGAACAATGGAAAAGTTTCAACGGCGAAGACTAAACTCAATGTCACGGTGATAACGAACTCTCTTGTCTGAAATTCTGGGGAATTAGTTGTTTTGGGAGATACAATAGGTGAAATTGAATTAGTAATAGTAATGTACTGCACTGTGCAGAGCCTTTTAGTGCACCGTACCTTGGAGGAAGTTTACCTTGGAGGAAATTAAATTATTGCAAAATAACAGGGTACCTTGGCAATTAAATAAATACACTTTGGAGTGTGATCTATCTAGTAGTGTAGTAGTAGTGTGTGGACTCTACGGTATATTTCAATTTCAAATGTGCACCTTTTGTCCAACACCTGGGATTTTTGCTCTTTTGGAAGCGGGTGCTTCTGTGAACCTTTTGCAAATTGAATTAGAGACAGTTAATTGAAAACAGAAGCTATGAGGTCAGCTAGACATTTGTAATAGATGCACACACAAAACATATACACTGTACATCTACTGTAGTGTACTGTACCCTTTTAATTTCACCCTCACTGGGCCTCTGTGTTTTCCTGTATTTCACGTGAATGCAGGAGCTGTAAATCTAGTAGTACTCTGGGTTTATGTGTGAGCGGTACAAAATGGATTTCCTTTCAAGCGCGCTGCATTCTTATAACCCACTACTTATCTGTTTAATTTCCTGGGGGACCCCCTGGATTAATCATCACGGTTTTAATCCCCTTGCAGTGAATTGGAATCCTCTGTCCAACTTTCACTGTAATGGCTGGAGTGGATGGTACCGTGTGTGTACCGTATGATGGAGTAACACACACAGCCGTTGTAATCCCCCTTAGACCTTCCCCAAAAAGGCTTTCCATGTAGGTCATGGCGCCTGGCCTTCAGTTATCATTACGCACGCCTTTATATGCTCTAAACTGGAGAGATGCCTTTGGTTAATCTTGACAAAGTCAAATTAAATTGTAATTAATATGGAAAGGTTACCCGAGTATTTTATGAACAGAATAAGGTTCTGTTAAATTCAACAGTCATGCACTGAAAATGTATGAGATTAATTAGTAACCAGTTGAAACCTAGAGTCTCTCTATAGAGGCTAAGCATGCGACATCATCACCACCTCCAAGTTCTGTCTGAAAGAATGGAAAAAAATATGTATACATTCCTGGCCTTGCCAGCCCACACCACCAAACAGAAAAGTGAATTAAACCACATTAAAGGACAATATCACCCCAGAAGGCTTATACCTTTATTTGCAAATGATTTATTTCCAAAAAAGAGGTCCAGTTTATTTTTGTGGGTGGGGAATAAATAATAACTCCTTAATGGCTGTTTCCCCTACCCTGACATAAGCTTAGAATGGGGCTCTGGGATGTTGTTTAAATTCACCTATTTCCATCGCTCCAAAATACATTTTCAATATATTCTCTCTCCACAATGCCAGTAGTGTGTTGGCACACACACACACACACACACACACACACACACACACACACACCACACACACACACACACACACACACACACACGCCACACACCACACGCACACGCACACACACACACACACACAACACACACACACACACACATTTGGTTCAGCCGTGGTTTCACAAAATGACAACTGGACCACTATTTTTGGAAATAAATCAACTGCAAATAGTAAGTAAGACAACCTTCTGCGGTGGAACGCTCCTTTAACCTCAATTTGCCACTCGCCTTTGCCACTTGATTGCCACTTACTGTATTCATGTGCATAATTACCCACTATTTGGAATAAGTCATCAAGCAAACAATAGCTGCTCTACAACCTCAAGCTGCTGTACTGTAGATTAGTTATATGGTGGAGAGATTTGTAGACAAGAGTGAAGAAATGGGGGGGACCGAGGATAGACCCCTGCTTGGACAGCGCTGGTTAATAATAGGGTTTAAGCGGTTAATCAGTGTTGGGAAATTCTCTTTTTATCTGAACTAGTTCAGTTCATACATTTCAAAACAAACTAGTTCCATTCATAGTTCATAGTTTAACTTTTAGAACTAAAGGTTATGGTTCCAAAAAAAAATAACTCTTTTAGTTACTTTTCGTTCTTTTTTCCCCTCGCTCGATTTTTTCTTTCTTTTTTTGTTCAAAATGATTGCAGCCCATAGCCATTAAGTCTAATCGAGTGACGGTTGCACATTACAAACTTTGCAAATAACTTTAGTAGCCTATGTAACGTGTTGGAGAGAAGTGTCCTTCCTTGGTGCTGTGTTGGCTGGTCTGATCATAGATACTGTATATGCCCCGTCGCTGTATATGCCCTGTCGCTGCCAGAGGGAGGGGCGGGCGGTGGCAGCAAGGAGAACAGATCTTCAAGCTAAGGATGCATCGAGCCTCAACACGTTGTTAGCTTGTATATCTGCTCTTTTTAGCGAACACCGCCGCCGTACTACAGTAATATAAATTTAGGTACAGAACTGCAACTCATACAGTAGAATGTGCACTTGTCATGTCTCTATCACTGAATGGTCAAATGCTCTACTCGCACCGGTGCTATGAACTTTTAATCACAAATGCGAGCCTGTCGAGCCCCGCTCTTGAGCGTAATCGAACGCAAGAAAAGTGACATTCACTCACACGAGGAAGGAACGAGTTCAGATTGTCGTTCTGCAAGCAGACATATGGTGCATTCCGTTCAAGTTTGCTGAAAATATGAACGTGTTCGTGAACGACCGTTCTTTGAATGCGTTCCCCGACAATACGGGGTTAATAGTCATTTATTTTGACAATGTCACCCTCATTTGAAGTGATGATTTAAGTATGCAGTGCTGCAAGTCAGAGTCGTTATAAGCTTTTTGGCGATTCAGCAATCCATGAGAATTGTGAATTACTGTACGCAGTATTACCTCGAACAAGGTCAGAATAAAAATAGCTCAGATCAGATTAAAATATTGTACAGAAAATTTTGTACTGCCCAAGAATCAATTGCTATTATTCAGCTAATCTCACAGTACTTTAATAATAGTGGTGGTTAGGGATGTAGCTCGTAAGGTTCTTATTGATAACGATCACATTTTATTTTGCAGAAAGACAGTGACAATATATTCTGAACAGAAGTATAATATTTTACTGGGGCCTTCAAATACAACACCTTTCTAAGAGGCACAAAGTAATTTTCCTGACTTCTTACAAATAAAATAATATTGTGAACCGGTTAAAGGCATAGTTCAGATTTTTTAAGTTAAGCTGTATGAAATACGGTCCATTAATATAGTGATTGCCAGAGTAGTTCCGGTCATTTTTGCAAGGGTCACTATAGAGCCACACAGTAAACAAATCCAAACAAACTTCATTTGTATTGTTGACCCTTTTCTAAAATATTAACACATCCTTTGTCCATTTTTGCCCCCCCACCCCACCCCATCACATGGAACTATGTTTTTTGTGTCCATATCACTAAACCCAAAAAAGTAGTTCCATGTGATAGGGGGGTCAAACACAAAGTATGTGCTAATATTTTTTAGAAATAATTCAACAATACAAATTATGTTAGTTTTGTGGGTTCATTCACTTGGCCCCAGTGACCCCCACAAAATGTCCGAATCTATTCACCAAAACCAGAAAAATACACTGCAAATATCACCCCAAAGTAAACTGTATGTGTATGTTGAACTCAGCATTACGCAGTATGAAGTTAATGGATTGAAAAGGAGGGTAACAAATCCATCTGGAGATCATCATAAAAATGTGCCTTTCATACTACTCTGCCAAGTTAGTACAGTATGTTTTGTGTAGTGGTTTTCTTACTGTTAACATCTGTATTACGGATTCAGAAAGGTTATATGCAAATGAAAGGGTAAGGAAGTTGCTGGATCACGACTTAAATCTATGCTTGCATTTACAGTGTTCTGCATGATGATAGCCCTCTATGAGTGTGTGTGTGTGTGTGTGTGTGTGTGTGTGTGTGTGGGTGTTGTTGTGTGTGTGTGTGTGTGTGTGTGTGTGTGTGTGTGTTGTGTGTGTGTGTGTGTGTGTGTGTGTGGTGTGTGTGTGTGTGTGTGCGCACGCGCGTGCGTGCACATGCACTCTGTCTCTGAAGTATTTAAATATATATATATTTTTTTTTGTGTAACCATTTGGAAAAAAATATAACTAAATTTGTTTATGTTTTACCTGAAACGTATAGTTAAAATCCATAGCATTTTTATAAAGTCAAACATATAACTTTGTAATTTATGAGAATTAATATGACATTCAAAACAGAAATAAGATCCAAAGTATTTTTGGTAAAGTGGCTTCATTATTTTTAGAGTTCGCATATGACATACTGTACGCAATTTTCCATATGGGTACACTTTCAGCACACCTCACTCTGACTGTGAAAGTTTTTCCCCCGCCAATGTCTGTAGGCCAAGATCATGTTTTACCCTCAACTTCATCGATTCAGTGTTCAGGAGCATAATGGGATTTGATATGAATTCTGTTGTGCAGTAAGTAAATAAAATGTGTCAAGTATTGATTTGTTGAAGACCTGAAATTAGATTTCAGGTGTAAGTGGGATGAGTGAGGCAGTAAGTCACGGCACGGCAGCCTGCTCTGGTGAAATAATAGAGTGGGGAAAAACCCAAACCGTGGCCTCGTCTTTCACGCAATAAAAAGGCTGTTCAAAACGCCACTCTATTGTAAAGTTAACCCATATTGTCGTGACCCTCGATTTGAGTTTCTGACACCAGATTATACAGTAGTTCCTTTCCACCAGATTATAGCTGCAGCAAGATTCTAGCTTTTGACGCTAGATTCTACAGTAGTTTTCCGACACTAGATTCTAGTTATTGACACTAAATGATAGTTTCTGATGCTAGGATCTATTTTTTGACACTAGAATCTAGTTTCTGACGCTAGAATCAAGTTTTTGACACTAGATTCTATAGTTTCTGACATTAAATTCTAGTTTTTCTGAAAACTCGGTGTTCCTGTGTCAGTGATGCCAACATATTTCAAGCCAAGGGCCACCAGAATTATCGATATTTGGCTGCGGACCCCCATCTGAAAACATGTTGTTCTAGGGATCCCCCAGAAGCAAAAATTTGAGTTAAAAATGTTTGCTTCCGAAATAATGTATTCAAAGATTTGCACCACATTTTTACAATGTTTCAAAAATAGCAGAACTACAAGCTCATATCGCGCCACTCGGTGGCGCGATGTGAGCTTGTAGATCTGCTATTTTTCAACAGCTGAAACACCAAAATGCGCTCAGTACACAAATGGTTAACACGGTGCTAGCACAGCACCGCCCAATTATATTTAACAGTTCACAATTAACATTTGAATATAATGGGGCAGCTGCTGCATGCTTCTGCGTGATGTTTGCAGAAGATGCATTAAGGGTCATTGTGACACAGGATTGCTTTGATGGTTTGTTGTCATCGCGCAGAAACCTCACACTTCCAAATACGTACGTTACTTGTCAGGAAATGGCAAGAAATAAAAGAAAATAAGAGAGTTGGTTACAATAAGTTCTTTCTGTTGGTTAAATATTTACACTGTGTTCCAACTTATTATGCAAATCATGTTTTTGTTTGATTTTCCAACATATTTGATGCAAATGATGATCAGCATAATTTTCAAGTCATTAGCTGTCAATTTATATTTCAAATGTATTGAACAAACCTCCTAATGAAAACAGAATTTAGAAAATAAATTAAAAACTTGGAACAGTACGTTTCGCACTGTTCCAGATTATTATGCACATCATAGTTTCAAGACATTTTCTAGTTTGTAAAGAACTGAAAATAGTAATTTGTTGAATTCATAGCAATAAGGAGGTCATATGTACTGGAAAAAATGCTATTTCAATCCAAAACATGTTAACAGGTCCAATTACATGTTAACATGGGACCCCTTGTTTGATAGCAGCTTGCGTCCATAAAACTTGTGAGTTCATGAAGAGTTTCTGCTTGAATGTCTTTGCAGGATGTCAGAACAGCCTCCCAGAGTTGCTGTTTGGATGTAAACTGCCTCCCAACCTCATACTGTACACGAAGACCAATTTTCAAACAGTCTTGTTCACTGATGAGTGCAGTCCAACAAGGCTGCGACATCAGCAAGGAGGTGGCGAAGTCATGTTTTGGGCCGGAATCCTAGGGAAAGATCTGGTCGGCCCTTTTAGGGTCCCTGAAGGTGTGAAAATGACTCTGCAAAGTATGATGAGTTTCTGACTGACCACTTTCTTCCACGGTACAAAATGGAAGAATCATGCTTTCTGAAACAAAATCATCTTCAAGCACGACAATGCACCATCTCATGCTGCAAGGAATACCTCAGCTTCATTGGCTGCTATGGGCATAAAAGGGGAAAAAATCATGGTGTGGCCCCCACCCCACCCCCCCTGACCTCAATCCTATTGAGAATGTCTGGAGCATCCTCGAGCGAAAGATCTAAAGGGGCAGACCAGGTCTTTCCCTAGGACTCCGGCCCAAAATATGACTCTGTCACCTCCTTGCTGACGTCGCAGCCTCGTTGGGACATGGTGGCCAAACTGGCCATGCACCAACCATCCACTACTCCATCCATCTGGACCATCCAGGGTTGCATGGCACTCATCACTGAACAAGACTGTTTTGAAAAATGTGCAGTATGATGGTGGGAGGCAGTTTACATCCAAACAGCAACTCTGGGAGGCTGTTCTGACATCCTGCAAAGACATTCAAGCAGAAACTCTCCATAAACTCATTAGTTTTATGGACGCAAGCTGCTATCAAACATGGGTCCCATGTGAACATGTAACTGGACCTGCTAAAATGTTTTGGATTGAAATAGCTTTTTTTCCCAGTACATATGACCTCCTTATTGCTATGAATTCAACAAATTACTATTTTCAGTTCTTTACAAACAAGAAAATGTCTTGAAACTATGATGTGCATAATAATTTGGAACACTGCGAAACGCACTGTTCCAAGTTTTTAATTTATTTTTTAAATTCTGTTTTCATTAGGAGGTTTGCTCAATAACATTTGAAATATAAATTGACAGCTAATGACTTGAAAATTATGCTGATATCATTTGCATCAATTATGTTGGAAAATCAAACAAAAACATGATTTGCGTAATAAGTTGGAACACAGTTTATAAAATAATCACTTTAACTTGGCATAGGTTAAAAAAAGTCAAAAGCCATACTAGAAACTCACATCTAAAGAGCTTTCTGTTTACTGATTCATTATTTCCTCTTCCAAAATAATTTTTAAATAAAAATTGTAAACAGCATTGTGTGTAGCATAATAAGCATAATAAGTAGCGGTTGCACCACTATAGGAAAGAGACGGCAATAATTACTAGACAAACGATGTGTCATCGATTTCACCTCGAGAGAATTGTGGTTTGGTTTCATGGATACTGCAAAGGAGAAAGTGATTTAACCTAAGAGTTATTTGCCAATTAATGTGTCTATTCAGATTAGATTGATTGATTGACTGATTGAGATTGATCCATCAATAATTTAAATAATATTATTCAGTTATTCAGTCGCTTACTAGAGTTCACTCAGTATAGCAACCACGTGTCCATACATTGTCGCTAATTAGACACATTTTAAACACACCTCACACCTTCTGATGAGCAGGAAATGATGGCCCATAAACAAAAGGCACCGGCGTGACCTCACTGACCTAAATGCTGATGGGGAGATATTTGTCTTCCTCCCGGCTTGCAGCTCGAGAACCACAGCTATAAAATGCCAAGCGCAAGGCACACAAGGCACACTTAACCTTATCACAAAATGCTCAAAACGTCTGAAGCCCGACATAAATAATGCAAAAGTTCTAAAGACTTGCCTGGTGTTGCTGTTTATAGGATTAATGAAAAAAGCGAGGTAAGCTACTTCAGTCTGGTGATGGCTGAATTAGGGGTGTTTGTTGGGGCCCTGGTGGAAATATCATCCAACACGATTTGACTTTAACAAACTTATTATGTGGACAGTTACAGAAATAGCCCAAGTCCCATTCCACAGCGCTTGGTCCTATAGGTACAATGATTGAATGCACCATGTAGCTGTTGTGCCTTCCAGGAATTCCGTAGCCATTTTCTCCCCCCCTCCCCGAAAAACAAAAAGTCTAACGGTAGCCCTGAAAACGTCTTAATCCCCAAGACCACATCATGGTAATTAGGCCACTGACCCCAAAAGCCATCTGGTTTTAAAAGGCATATACCACCACCTGTTCATCGTCAGGAATTCAATTCATAGGCAAACAGCTGTGGCAATGGCTGTGTCTAGGGTAGCATGGGCAGTACATGCTTTACCTTCATTTACCTAGCATCTGTTCAAGGTTCACGCATAGTAGTAGGAGTGCAATGACTAATCAAACTGATCAATGCATTTGAAGGGCTGCAAAAATGGCTGGAGTTTCCCTTTAATTGGAGTAATAGGTTTGGTCAGAAACATATTCAAATTTAGATGTGTGGATTTTCTTTCTTCCATTGTGCTGTGCCACAAAATCATGTGTTTGTTGGGGACTTGTCCGCTTTGCCTCTGATCAGTACAGTCCCCATTCTGTACAGTAATTGGTTGCTTTAAACCTACCATTCACATATAGTTGAACACAGGGGCGGATCTAGGCATGGGGGGGCAATGCCCCCCTAAATGCCCAGACTGCCCCACCAAACATGACAGCATGGAAACAACCCAAATTTAAAATATCAAATTCAAATTAAAGTGCTTACACCGTAATTTCAATGAATGGAAACACTAACTACAATTGTTGTACCACTAAACCAGCAGCATTTCATCATTGAAAACATCACATCTCGTGTCTGTTGCAACGTCAACGACAACTGATGTTATTATTGATGCTTTACTCGACTAATAAAAGTCCTGTAACTGAAAATGGTATGGGTGCGGCTTCATTGTTGAAGCCGATGAAGCCGCCCCATAGCATTTTCTCCTGCCCCCCCCCCCCCCCCCCCTATTGGGAAAAGTTACATCCGCCCCTGCTTGCCTTGAACATGTCTATTCAGCTGTCCTAGGAGGAATGCTCACTCCGTTGAACCATAAGCACTTTTCCCCCCAGTGATGGAGAAACGTGTTAGGGCCCTATTCGCTAATCTTGTAAGACCACTAGCGAATGGATGTTACCAATGAAGAAAACTCTACCAACAGTTGAAGGGATTGACTTGTGTTCTCCCCCCCCCCCCCCTTCTTCTGATAAATGAGTCCGTTGTAAATAATACATTACATTCCGCCTAAGAAGAAGAGTACCTAATCTTTCCCCAGCAAAGGCGTTCCGACATATTACATTAGCCGAGCGCAACCGCGGCCCTGTGCTATTTTCTATTGAGAGAGACTTCAGTGCGGCGCTTGTTCTTTCTCGTTCTTAAGGGCAGATAAGAATGGCTGTTTACAGCAGCGAGACGGCTGCTTATTCATTTCCCGCGTTTATTTTGCATCGCAGCCTAGGGACACTAATAATGGCTTGAATGCTCAACATTCAGAGTTTTTATTTTATTTGTTTGTTTGTTTTTTCCTCTCCCCTTCTTCTCCAAGGCCTTTGCTATAAATTTCTTTTTCAGCAGATTGCGATTCCATACATCCTTCTTCTTCGCTGTTGAAATCGGTCGGCAAGGACCATTTTTTTAGTGCAGCGAGGTTAGCCATGGTATCTTGCCATTTATAAAGACTACATCTGCATAAGTTTGCATCGCAATTCTATTGTACCAGGAGGGAGAAAAGTAACTGTACGGTATAGTAATAAGTGAAGAAATGTTTGTCCATATATATACACTGTACCTTCTCTCCTGCAGTCCTGTCCTGTCCAGTGTTTTCCTGTAGAGAACCAGTAGAGAAACAGTACTTCAATATATGTTTTTTTTTTTTAAGTGAAAGCATACATTATACCTAAAGGATCACTTGTTCTTCCTCAACAGTCAAGCAAGAACATGAACACATCCTGAGCATCCAGTCTACCAGTCTGTAGGCCATGATGGTGCTATAGCTTTTATTATCAAACATGTAATAACTAAGGCAGGGACTTAAACTGATTCATTGAGATTAACCGATTACAGAAACAATACCACGAGTAAACAAATGAACTCATTTTACAATCTAGATTTTGCACCACGAAATCACTGGACAAGCTTCAGGTGTACCAATCATACTGGTGATACTGTATATATGATACTGTATGCTTCAAATTAATTTGATTATTCTTTTTAAATCAAGTCGCAATGCTACACGAGATCTACCATTCCAGGAGAATCCTATAAATGGCACACTTATAATATATAGACATATACCAGGGGTTTTCAACAGGTGGTCGAGGGACCACCAGTGGTCCCTGAGAGGGTTCCAGGTGGTCCCCAGCTAAGTTGTTTAACCAGAAGTAAATCTTGAGAATGTAAAAATGAAACCAAATGGACCCTGGCGGGTCCATTTGGTTTCATTTCTACACTCTCAAGAGTTAAAATATTCATCATGTGAATTAGTCTACACAACTATAAGACATACAACAGTCATGGACAGAAGCAAAATAAATCTTTAGTTTTGGGGTCTGTGCGGCTAAAATGTCCTCAAATGGTGGTCTGTGGCTTAAATGCCGAATAAATGGTGGTCCCTGGTGTCAAAAAGGCTGAAAACCCCTGACATATACACTGCCGCGCTGTTATGGAAAGTTGAATGTACTGTATATATATACTGTATGTGTGTGCAGTGGTGACAAGCTTAGCATACAGTCCATTGTTTGCCTTTCAGTGCCTCTATATATCGCTGCGTGTGCGGTCCACCCTCCCCCCTGGTTGTCCTTGTACCATCTGCAGCCAGTATGTTATATAGCACTTTGTGAGCTATCAATGTGTCACTGGACCAGTTGCCAAAACAAATTCAGTAGCCTGGAAGTATAACATGAACAACTAAAACTCATCACCTGATTCAAATTACGAGGGCATTGGTGTTGTTGCGAAAGGTTGGTGTGTCCAGATGTTGATTTTGAATGTACTCGTTTTCAAACGAGATTCATGTTTTAGATTGTTATTAGAGAGAGTAAAACATGGGCTCTGTTTTTACTATTGTTGTTATCATGTTCTGGTTTCTTTCGTTTTATTGATTAGCCGATTTCTTATTTATTTATTTATTTTACAAAACGTAACACCGATTTCTTTATTGACAGTGCTACTAGACCTCAGGAAATTGCATCTTGCCACAAAAGATCACAGGATCTACTGAATGTGAAAGGGCATCCCAGAGAGATGCCATACTGTACTTGTAGGCTCAATATGTCAGTTTGACATATTGCGACACAATGTGACATCTCCCCTTTCACATTCAAGTAGATCCTGTGATATTAAAACAGTGCAGCAAAAAAAAACAACCTTTGGATTGTCACGGCAAGCTGACAACATACTGCATGTAATTGATTTGTCAACCCTATACTGCAGGGGTTGTCAAAAGTGGAGTCTTCTGCATACCCCCAGGGGTCCTGGAGGGATTTGCCCAGGCAGTCCCCCAGCAAAAAATAAATAAATAAGTGAATATAGCGAAATCGTGTTTAATCCCCTTTACCCTAAGTACATCAGCTACTTGAAAATACCGGTAGCTGATAGACAAGCTTAGCTTACAAAAGTCTTGTATGGGAGAGATGGAGTCCTCTGGTACAATTTCCAAACGAGGGGATGGGTTTGTGGCCAGATTTATCGATTTAATGAATTTGTGGGTGATTTTTGAGAACTACTTCTATGACTTTTCATTCAGGTTGGGAAAGAATAACTGTATCCTGGAAGGGAAATGTTGCTACTGTACAAGTTGGCCAATAACTTGATTCAAGCGGCTGCTTGGACTATTCCGAAGCAATGTTTTCTTTTTAACAAGAATCAAGTATAATTGGGAAAGGGGGAAAAAGTGGTTTCATGGACCATGACAATAGTGTTATTTAGAATTGATTATTTTCAATTGAAAACGTTCTTTCCTCGTTCTATTTCGAAATGTATTTTAGATAAAAAGTCAATTTATTTTCCAATTATTCATGTGAGCTTTAGCAACCCAACAGCTTTGGGATTGTTGGACTGAGATCCAGAGAAATATGGTTTACTAAAGCACTCTTCACTCTTAACATTCATAGATGGAAGCCAGAAGGGGATAATCACCCACAAATAAACGTTTTTTTTTTTTCGGAAACATTTTTGCTTGATCAGCCAGACAGGTAGGAAACCTAATCTTTCAGTAAACATTTTAGTCCAGCATTAGGCAAATAGATCTTCCCACCAAGTGCACTAGTTGCGAAACTTCCCAATGTTTTGGAAGGCACAAAATCAGGTCTGCGGCGGTGAGACATTCCACGGGACCCATTCCCCATAGATTATGCATATACGGCCTCTGGTTGGCTTCCAGGGAGAGTAATTACTGGCATAAACGTGCTTTAAACTGTCAGTTTAGTGCCTGCGCAGGGATCCGTTGCGCTGTATATCCCGAGCTACAATGGTTCAATTAGAGTGGCACACACAATAAATTCAGCCCATTTGGGTCCTTTATTGGATGGGGATTGTACCTCTCCGGCCGGACACGTCGGACATCCATCAGCGGCCTGCGAGGTCGCCACGGACAGCATCTGCGGTAGCTGGCCGGCGGCGCCCGGGGGGGAAGCGGGGGTGCCATCGGCCGGGGGAGGGGGAGACCCATCTGATGGCGGCGTCTTGGACTCGCCCTGGATCGATACGGAGAGACTTCATCACTCAAAACACCTCGCGCTTTGTGCTAAATGGCAAAAGATGAAGCCAGTTACTGGTACGTTCAGTCATGTCCTGGGGGTAGGTCGTACATCACTCGATCCCACTCGGCGCGTCGGGTGGGACACATTTGCGGGACACTGGCAATATGTTACGGCTCCCTTTATTTATTGGTTTCCTTCGTTTGGCTTTTAATTAATATTATCATTTCAGAACACAAATCTATGAAATTGCACGCTGCTGAGCTTGTCGATCTTCTATTTTATGGCTAGTTTCGATTCAATTCGATTCAAACCTTTATTTATTCTCAAAAGACATTGAGCTTTCCCGCATTTGCAGTGTCATCGAGATACAGCACATAATACAATAGTTTCAAAGCAACAAAACAAGAAAGATATTTTAAAAAATGCAAATAATAAAAGAACAAGACTTCATTGTGTGAGGTAATACATTTTCGTATGTAGTTTCTGACACACAGTGGTAAGTCTGCAATTAGAGATTTAATTTAAAGTGACCATATGCAATGGGAGAGCATATCCTCAGTTTAAGCTACAGGTCATTCCATGTGGTCGGGGCACTAAAACAAAAGGCTATTTTTCCCCAACTTTGCATTCATACTTGGGACCTTTAGTGTAAGCCATTGACTAGAGGGTGCCGTATGTGTTACAGCATTCCAACCCAGCAGAGCTTTAATATACAACGGCAAATGCCCCTTGATTGCTTTAAAAATAAACAGGTCAGCCTACTTTTTGGCTCCTGGGCAGACATAACATTTCTGTTTTGGGTCATGCCAGGGCGAAAATGTTTGGGAACCTGTGTTGTACATCATGTTCCTCGAGACGGTCTGGGGGTTGTAATCGTAGAGAAGCTACTGAGACCAAAAACTGACCCAGAACAAATAAGGATTTTACAGGAGATCTCTGTATACATTGAGCACTAGCATATGCACTTGTGATAGGTTAGACCAGAGGCAGACAAAAATAAAATACACTCGTCGTTGTGGTGCTGTCGACTCAAGGTTATGATGATACCCTCGGTGTAATTCAACACTGACATGACGCTATGCTTATGGGGGCATAATGCACAACGATTAGAGGTCAAAGGTGACACTCTCCTTTTTGAAGTGACTGTAACGTTAGCCTGTATTGATTCGATGGCAGCAGGATTCTTTTCCCTGGTCTATGTTTGTGTACTTACTACTGCATTCAAGATATACAACATCATGTCAACTCTCCCCACACTCTGGTTGTACAATCATCTATCCAGTCATATTTTCAGAACAAGCTAAATGCTAAATGGTGCATTTCTATAGCACCATTATCAGGGGCGGATGTAACTTTTCACAATTCGGGGGGCAGGAGAAAATGGTAGGGGGGCACCCATACCATTTTCAGTTACAGGACTTTTATTAGTCAAGTAAGCATGAATAACAACATCAGTTGTTGTTGAAGTTGCAACAGACACACAGCATGCATAAAGCTAAAGGTCTGACTCAAAGAGTTTTCTCTTTTCAATGATGAAATGCTGTTGGTTTAGTGGTGCCACAGCTCTAGTTTGTTAGTAGCAGTAGTAGTGTTTTAAATCATTTTAAATATAAGCACTTTAATTTGAAATATCTTGGGTTGTTTTGCATGCCATCGTGTTTGCCATCGTGGGCAGACTGGGCATTTAGGGGGCATTGCCCCCCATGCCCATGCCTAGATCCGCCCCTGACTATTATACCTACATACATACTCTGTATGTATAATAATATAATACTAAGCTATACATACTATACTCTGTATGTATAATAATATAATACTAAGCTATACATACTGTAGATATAGATGTGCATTAGATTCACATGCATCAGGAGCTATTAGGTGTTCAGTGTATTTGCTGCATGGACACCTCCACACTAACTCTGGGCCAGGGGGATTCCGGGATCGAACCCTGGAACCTCACGGTTGTCCAACAACTGGCTGCTCTACTGGGGACACTCAACCGCTGAGCCACTTACCAGCCTCTCTACCCAGCTGTCACCACTCCTAACATCTTTGATTAACAGCTGTAGGCACCTCATACTTGACCCCAACATCTAACAATACATGTCCAATCTAACAGGTTTGTACCTTAGGCTCCTGGAGTTCAACACAGTTTTCCATTTCGGCCATGTAAGGGTCACAGTAGATCAGGATTTGTGTGAGTTCAATCTGCAAAGAAGAACTACTGTTAGAACACGGGCAGGAAGAGTACATTCACAATTCCCACTTCACAATCAACTACAAGGTTATACTGCATAGACCTACTGTCACGGGGCAGCCTGTGCCCTATACAAAAACTCTATACAAGGAGCACTAAGCACACACGGACACACAGAGGCAGGCAATCCAATCAATCTAACATCACCGGCTGAGTTGGGTTTGCTACTGCAGTGACTGTGGGGTGTGGGTGGAGAGCTTAAGAGGGACATTGTTTGTGCATGATTGCATTCATGCATTTCATTTATGTATTCATTATTCTTAATGAGGATTCATTATTATTGATGATTTGTTGAATCTTGCTATGCATTGGCTCATTATGATGAGTTAACTTAAAGAATACCAACAGTCATTTCAGAGAAAACATTTTATTGAATGTTTGATCATTTGTTTGTCACCTTCGTATCCACCTCAGCACTTGCCCTCCTCTGCTCAGCTCCATTGCCAAAACAGAGCAGAGGCAGCCATTGGCTTTAGTAGAGAGTGGAAGGTGCCAAGTGCTGTGGGGAGGAGAGGGGTGGTTGACAAACTGAAATGATCTAACGGTTTACTAGACAGTGTAAAGTGATGTAAATCATAGGGATGTTGGTCTATCAACTAATATCTATTACTGTTGATTTATATTGCATTGTATTTGAGTCCAGTGAGCTGGTAGATCTGCTGCTTTCAGTTAATTGGCAACCCTCTCAGTGGTGGGATCCACCCCTATAAAGGAGACTGCTGAGAGAGCCCTTTATTTTATTATTGTCCAGCACATACCTTGTGTGTGTGAGTGTCTAGGGCCCGTACCAGGGCATAGCCTAGTGTGTGTTTTGTTTGCAATTTGTCCTCAATTTTGTTTTTGTGGTTCAAGACTTTTGGGTCTAATAAAAAAAACCTTAAAAGACATTTTTGACTGTTTTTGGAACCTCCAGCCAATCAGGCATCCTCACACCTACTAGCAGACAGAGCTGATATCTTTAAGCATATCAGAGGCTCCAAAAGATTGCTTGTTTAAAAAAAGAAAAGTCCCATTTATGTCCCATAAAACATGTAAATAACCATGCGATGTGACATTGTATATACAATGTTGTGCCCCATCCAACTCTATTGGGTTGGCCAATTAGGACATAACATTCAAGACTTATCAATTACCTATATATTTTTACTACTTTTTACTATTTTACATTTTCACACTTGCTTTGACAAGACAATGTCATTGTTTTATCATGTCAATAATGCTCCTTGAATTGAGTTGAATAAAGCCCGGCCGTTCACTGTTTGAGTTTATTTGAAGCCACTGATAACACCTGGAGATTCAGCGCAGAGCAGGTACAACGTATTTCATCAGTATTAATTCTCTTCGCGCCGATAACGCGGGGCTCGTGGACATCCCGTTAGAACCCCACTGCCGGTAACGCGGACGGCTCGTATCACGACGAGATGTAGATTTCATTCTTTAATCCAACTATTAGTCCGTGCGCATCGTCTGATGATCATCCCGTTGCTAACTTTCATTTGGAACAGAATTGAGCGACAACTCTTTTTTTTTGTCCCATTCACTTCCATTCAATCCAATGCATTCAAACGGCTCTCCTGTGTTTTCGCTCTGAATGGGGTTGTCGCACTGGTGAATCAACTAGCGCTACACGGCTCTTCCTGACTTGTGACCCGGATGTATATGGGCAGATCGCCAGATGACCGATTAGGCAAGACAACAGACACAGCATAACAGAAACAGCACATCCTGTTTAGGAGATCTGAGCTTCAAAATAAGGGCTTTTTTACCGATCGAACTGGTTTGAGCCGCGGCAATGGAGAGGAAACAAAGAAGGTCCCCCTAGCGGTCAATGAGTTAAATAGAAAGCATGAATGCCTGAATGCTTTCATTTTTAATCCAAACATGCCGTCTTCACAAAGTAAAGCCTTACTGATGCTTCCGTGGCAAACGTCGGTGCCTTTGCTCAACAAAAATAACACATTTTAAACTGATAAGAGCATTGAAAGTTTCTTGTCACAGCCTTGCTCAGCAGGAGGCTAGCCATCTATAGGAGGGTTGGTGTGTGTGTGTATGCGAGTGTGTGCGTGTGTGTATGTCTGTTTTCCATCTGCATTTGAGTGTCTGGACCGACTATCATCAGATTTCTTGAGCAAACTGCCAGTGGAAGTACATCCACTCATTTTTATTTTCACATTTTGAAATGTTAAAACATATATTTTCCAAAGCAGGCGATGAGACTTGGCTGAAGCTGAATCTTTGCCCAAACACAGTCATTATGTCAAAGATATGGCAGAGATCGAAGACTGACATCCACAGACTTGTTTTTCCCACATTCTTTTTTAATGGTAATATAGACTTTCTTAAAAAAAAAACTGACTTAAAGGGTAATTCCAACCCAGAAGGCTTTCTTACCTTTATTTCATTCGTTCATTTATTTCCAAAACAAGTGGTGCAGTTGTTTGCCAAAAAAAAAAAAAAATATATATATATATATATATATATATATATATATATATATATAATATATATATATATATATATATATATATATATATATATATATATATATATATATATATATATATATAATATATATATATATATATATATATATATATATCCGTTTCCTCTACCCCGCCATGATCTTAGAATGGGGCTATGGGATGTTGTACAAATTCACCTAATGTATTTCCATTGCTCAATAATTACACAAAAAATGCAATTTGGAGCAATGGAGTTAGGCGGATGTGTGATAGGTGAATTTTTCACAAAATGACAACTGGACCGTTTTGGTGGAAATAAATCAACTGCAAATAAAGGTAAAAAAGCCTTCTGGGGTGGAATTCTCCTTTAAGCCATATCATAATAGTACAGTATCCCAAAGGACATGATTAGCCCAGATTTCTGATCCTGTGATTGGATTGAGACGAACCCTAATGTTGTGTTCTTTCTCACAATATCTCATATCTTCTGGTCACGTCATGTGTCCAACACTAGTATTCCCTGTGTGTAATAAACTGTGTCGCATCATGATACTGATAATGTGCCATCCTGTTCTCCAGAGCCTGTGTACTCAGTGTTATTCCCTGGACCAAAACAAGGCTATTTTAAGTGTGAAAGCAAGCGTGAAATCGGTGGTTGCTGGCAATGCCATCAAGGGCTGCCGAAATACATTTTGCTTGCAACTGTAGATTAAGCCTCCATGATATTTAGCCGACCAAAACTACGCTGACACTATCCAAAAGACTATGACACATCACCGAGTACAGCTAGGACCACACCTAAATTCACAGTAAAATCTACTGTGATGCCGTAGTGTAAATCTGCCATTTTCAGAGCGCAACCAAACATAAAATGACTAAGTCATTTTAAGGTCAACTAAAAACTAAGATATAACTGAAGTAGTTTTATCTTAGTTTTTAGTTTTTCTTAAAGGGATAGTTCAGATGTAGAAGTAAATGAATCCAAAAAAACAAACTTCATTTGTACCGTTTGCCCATTTCTAAAATATTATCCTTCGTTCATTTTTGACCCCTCTATCACAGGCAACTACTGTATGTTTGTTGTGTCCATATCACTTGAAACCAGGGGCGGATTGGCACATATTTTCCACCGGGACAATTTTGCCTTTCCCAGGCCACTCTGGGGGGGGGGGGGGGGGGGGGGCAGCTGGTTAACCAGATGTAACTCTTTGAGAGCGTAAAAATGAAACCAAATCACTCAAGAGTTAAAATATTCATCATGTGAATTAGTCCAACTTAGTCTACACAACTAGAGAATGTAGAAGATTAATGGTCATTTTGATCTGTATGTTCCAAGCAAGCATCTAGCACATTCTAGTGCATTTTGGAAGTGCCACTAGTGCATTTTGGATCTTGGCAGTTGGCAACACTGCCTCCAGCAGCGCGAGCGGAGTGCCCTGGTGCACAGGAGTGAACGGGAATATGGCAACTCTCCTACTTGAAGGCTCTGGTGTAGGACACCTTTTCTTTTTTGAAGGATAGAAACACTAGTTTGCCTGGCCTGGGCCTGGCGCCCTGGCTTGCCCTGGACTTTTCAAAAAACAAACAAACAAACAAAAAAAAATGTCCAGGCCACTAGGTGGCGCAGGCCACCGGGAAAACTCCCTGTACTCCAGATGGCCAATCCGCCCCTGCTTGAAACCCACACAGCCGCCTGTGACTTACATCGACAGGCCGCCCGTCCTCCACCCTGGTGGTGATGAGGGTCCGTCCGGTGGGGTCCATGCCGTCCCTCTCCTCGGTCAGCCTGTGTTTAGGGGTTAATGATAATGCTAGTGTTAATGCTAAGTAGTGCTAATGATGAGGGTGGGTACGGTGGGGTCCATGCAGTCCCTCTCCTTGGACAGCCTGCGTTTTAGGGGGTTTGTTACCATTATAGTCTTTGTCTAAACCACACCGGGGCATTATGCAGCCCGGGGGGCAAATGCGCCCCTTTTAGCTGACTCTGACCCGGAAAATACAACATGCAATACAATACTTACCATTTGTTTTTGAGAGAAACACTTTTTCATTTCTGTAATACAGTGGTTTTCATCCCTGAGAGGGTTCCAGGCTAAAAGTTGGTTAACCGGATTTACATGTTACAGATTTAACATATTCATCATCTGATTTGTCCCACTTAAGAAGTCTACACAATTAGAGAATGGTCATTCTCATTTGTAGGATTGCCCGTTTTGTTTCCGAAATCCAACCTGGTATTGTGGACAAAACCAAAAGAAATCTTTAGATCTTTGGTCTGTGTTGGCTAAAATGTCTTAGCCTGGCTCAACCCTGAATCACCACCTTAAAAAATACTATCTTATTTTTTCCTGTGATTCAAGTAATGAAGTGAAACGAAATTCAGTTCAGACTGAGGTCAGGCTAGGTTTGTCTCAAATGCTGAATAAATAGTGGGCCCTGGTATGAAAATGGGTGAAAATTTAACCACTGCAATATTAACATAAGAGTGTCAAATCAATGCCATTTACTACTTTTAAATAGAAATTAAATTACCATTACGCAGAATTTAGTTCAACCTTTCAGTCTGGCCCTTCACAATATTTTCTGTATCTCATTTGGCCCCTTGGGGAAAAAATAATTGCCCACCCCTGGTCTAAACGCAGTTAGTGTGCCAACCTAAATGTGTAAGGGTGAACAGCTCTAGTACATTAATACCTGCGCTCCACCAGCTCACAGTCCACGTAGATGGACACCATGCTGCTCTGCACCGACAGGCCCAGCTTGTGCCACATGCGGTCGAACAGCACGTGGAGCTCGCGGCTCTTGAACGTCACATGGAGGCCGTTCTTGGCGTGGAGGCCGTGGGCGGAGAACTCCACCGTCTTCTTGGCACCGTCCACCACGACGGACACCTAGAGGGAGGCGATGGGAGGAGGTAAGGACTTGCATGTTCTGTATGTTTCACCGTCTATGGAGATACAATTCACTTCCCATCATTCCACTTAAAGGTAGGGGAAGTGATTTCACTTTTGTCAGATATCACCCAAAAAATATTTTTTTTTCTGTTAAAATGCTCTATTATAAGGTGTGGAAACCACATATGGAGTTTCCCCCTCCCCCACGTTAGCAGAGGAGCTAATAAAAGTTCCCCAGGTCACCACAATTCTCCTCCAATCAGGAGAGAGCAGCAGGTTCACATAGTGTAGCTACTTGTGGGGGCCCCTAGTGCACCAGGCTGGTACTACACCATGAATTTCAAATCACTTCCCCTACCTTTAAGTTTTAATAGACCTGCCCAGGTTTGGTAATACATGCTTTCCCTCCGCGTTTGTGGTTTCTTTGAAAGCCTTTGTGTCAAAACACCCAATCAAAATCCATCATTTCAGGTGGTTGGTGCTAAGAGGTGAAACTACTTTTTGAGCGTAATGATATGGACTAAAAAAAACATACGCCCTGTGATAGAGGGTTCAACAATGAACAAAGCTCAGTATTTTAGAAAAAGGCCAACAATACAAATTAAGTCAGTTTTTTAGGATTTATTTACTTTTACTGCATGGCTCCAGTGACCCCAACAAAATGAACAGAACTACTTCATATTTCACCAAAACCAGCGCAGAACTCGCACCATGGGACTCCGGACATCAATTAATACAGTGGCAACCACTATATTAATGGCGAGTATTTCATACAGCTTAACTTCAAAAAATCTGAACTATGCCTTTAACTGTACTGAACACACTGTACTGAACACATTTGGGTGTTTCAAGCATTAACTAGCTTTAACTATTGAAAAATAGCAGATCTACAAGCTCATATCAGCTCGTATCGCGCCACCGAATGGCGCGATACGAGCTTGTAGGTCTGCTATTTTTGGAAAATCCTTAAAAACATGGTGCAAATCTTTAAGTATTATTTTCTGTTTGGAGCAAACGATATTAACTCCAATGGTTGTTTCTGGGAGGTCCCTCCATGGGTTAAGATGTTTTTTGTAGCCTCTTCAGGCTGTGTGAGCTCACAGAGATGCATTGGCATCTAAAACGTCGTCATTAATTCCAGGGGCGGATTGGCACATATTTTCCCACCAGCTGGTTAACCAGATGTAACTCTTTTGAGAGCGTAAAAATGAAACCAAATGGACCCTTGTGGGTCCATTTGGTTTCATTTTTACACCCTCAAGAGTTAAAATATTCATCATGTGAATTAGCCCAACTTAGTCTACACAACTAGAGAATGTAGAAGATTAATGGTCATTTTGATCTGTATGTTCCACGCGAGCATCTAGCACATTCTAGTGCATTTTGGAAGTGCCACTAGTGCATTTTGGATCTTGTCCAGGCCACTAGGTGGCGCAGGCCACCGGGAAAACTCCCTGTACTCCAGATGGCCAATCCGCCCCTGATTAATTCCCTGCATGCTGTAAATGAAGTCTGTAATGGTCAGAGACTGCTCCGGGGGCCGTTCCTTCCACACAGACAGTGCACAGGGCCTAAGTGGTTCCAGTGTGTTCTGCAGGCCCACCTGAGTGCCTCCCGAGTGGTCAAATATCTGCCAAAGGAACCATCTGTCTTTTTTCGTCGTTCTTCTCAGCCGGAAGGTGGCAACCAGGGAGTACTCGTTTGAAATGCCATTTGGAAAAACTAATCTAGGGAAAAGGAAAAAAAAAACGATCAAAATGCAGTGTCAGAAAATTATTACGTTTAACTGTATTTGCATTAAATGGGGGTAAATACAATACAGCCTAGTGCACTGAGTACATTCAAGTTTTACCTTTTTTCCATCCAAGGTCCATGATTTAGGTTGTTTTTTTATACAGTATATTATATATTTTTTATTACCTACTGTAGTCCTAATAGACCCCAGGAATTTATATCTGGCCACAAACGTTCAACAGGATCTACTCAGTGGCGTCACACCAAATTCTGAGCCCCCTGACATTAGTCATATAATACTAATGCAAATATAATGATTTAAGTTGTAAGAAAATATACAAATAAAACCATATTAATCCCACATCCCCCCAGTCTGACGCCTGTGGATCTACTGAATATGAAGGAAGAGATAGAGAGCAATGTACAATATATAATTTCTTGGCGTCCATTAGGTCTACAGTAAATTTCTAAAGTTGTCCTTCTAGAGTGAGTATTTATACATCCCCATAGCAACATCAGCACTAAGCTTTGTCTGAGCCTTGGGTAGCTTTTAGTGTCTGAACAATAAACAAGCCAATCAACCTTCAATGAATCGATAAAGCATTTAATTACGGCACACACAGACACACACATAAATAAACATTTGATTTAATGACAGAGGTGATTTCCATCCAGTGTCATTAATTTCATACCAGCCTCTTTAGCCTCGTAATAGTAATGGGTGCAGAATCAATGAAGTCAACCGTGTACCTCAAGGATTTGCATACATCAAATTTATAGCAGTGCAACAGACTCTCGTTGCCCCTTCGGTCTCAACGCCATTTTTGCAACTCATTTTTTTCAATTATCTAATGTAATGCTGGGCTGCTACACTCCCTCTGCCAACCTGGGGAGAGCAAACGGACTGACCTCACGCTTACTTCTCGGCGTGAGGAGTCCAAGCCACCGTTCACCTGACAGGGTTGGAGCTAGCATGTGGGAAGTGACACATTAGACCACGTTGCTAATGTCCTAAAACAGGGGTGCCCACACTTTTTTTGACTTGAGAGCTACTTTCAAAATGACCGGCTCAACAAGATCTACACATCAAAAAGAAAAAAAAAAAAAAACAATCAATTTCAAGGACCCCAAGAAAGTTTGACTTTGAAATAGTGTTGAAGGTGCTATAATGTTTAAGAATGGAGGGGATCTTTAAATTTCTGTAATAATAACCTAAAACATGAATCTTGGTTGAAAAGAAACATAACGTCGTCCTTTAATCCAACCTTTCCTCAGACACCAGACATTTTCCTCACTCTCAGCGAGGGTATCCAACCCTAGACCCTTTTGCCAACCCCTCCCCAGGGTATGGGGGGCACCGATGATCCTGTCATACTTTTTGCATGAATGTTCTGTACTTTTTACTTTTC